>SCLH01000023.1:126630-139525 GCA_004367855.1 Oikopleura vanhoeffeni
AGTTAATTTCCATCAATTTTCGTTTTTAACAAATGGTTGTCCGTTATATGCCACATCTTATCTAGATTTTGTAATTTTATATTAAATTGATGCCCATAACCACCTTAAATTAATCGAAAATTTCATTTGAATTAGGGATAAAAAGGGATATAATGGGGATGAAATGGGGATAAAGTGGGGATAAAGTGGGGATGGCGTGGGGATGAAAAGGGATGGCTTTAGGGATAAGTGGGGATAAATGGGGATTGCCCATCCCTGGAGAATCCATCCCCATCCCCACCCATCCCCATCCATCCCCAAGGGATGCATCCCCATCCCTATCTATCCCATCCCTTTTACAAGCCTGATCACGTGTATATAAAGATTCTAACAAAAACTTCTGAAAGAAGTATTTCATCACGATCCGATGTTAAATCTTAGGATCACGGATAATAAAGCTGAATTTCATTGCATAAATTCTTGAATTAAAAATATCTCTCAAAGATAATTGCAAGCAAAACCTGGACGTTGTACAAAATGCATTTCGTAAGACTTTCGCAAAAATTAAGACAACATCAGCCACAAAACCTTTAAATTGCGTTCTTCAGACGGTTTTTAGAAACTTCTCTGAAACGTTTCAAAACACTCATTTGTAATAACAACTTCCTCAATTTATTTCTTATAGTCACTGTTACAAGACTTATAGGGCTTTTCGGGTCCAAACCGACAGATAGTGACCATTTAAAAATTGCAGAATCTGAGCATTCGATTAGTTGATCCGCTCAAATCCGACCAATGAAATCGGCCTATTTTGAAATCCAGGGTTTTGATTGGGTGCTTGCATCCGGCATTGGTTGTATCATTCAAATAGACACGACCTGTCAACTAAGAGCTCTTGTTCCATAGGCAATACCATTTACAATATCTTTATACCATATCCATAGACAATACTTTCCCTGAGCTCAATTTTTTGAATGCAAATCGGTGTTATCAAAGTGAGGAAGGGCGTGAAAAGATCAGCCAATTACATCAGCGCAAGTTTACCCGCGAATGCCCGGAAAATCTTTTATCCAACGAATTTGCATTCAAAAGCACGTGATTAATGATAGACAGAAATAATTTTCCAGGCTTGATCTTAAAAAGTATGAAGTTGATTGTATCAAAATCTATAAATCACGTTTTCTAGAACTTGCAATCATGATGTTGTAGGTAAACATGCGGTCATGGTTCTCATAAAAGCTGATGTTTTTCTTGTTTTTTGCGACGTTTCAAATCGAGATTTCACAATCGGACATTCTCCAAGGTCACCCCTATCGGACAAATTTTACAAATTCAAAAACGTCAAAAACAGCAATTTCTGCGGTAAAATTGAACCGATTTTCCAGAGGCCAATTGCTAATTCTTCCCATTAATCGAATTAGCCGGTAATAATCTGGGTGAAAAATTTCACATTATGACAAGGTCTAACCAAAACCATTTCCGAAATGAAAATTTCTACACAACAGTTTTTTTCCTAAGTTTCAATTCTAACCAGCGGTTAGAAAAGGGTTAGACCGGACATGGTGAAGACAACTGGGAGCTATTGCTTTCTAATTAAATTAAATGATCGTACCCTGAAATTTGGATTTTTGGCTGTTTTATCCGAGCTAATTTGGGCCGAAAGTTAATTTCAATTAAGCGATTTACTGCTGATAATCAAAAAAAAAATTTTGGATGCAAAATTAACCCTGAAAAAATTGAAATTTTGCTGATTTGATCAAAAAAATAATTTAATTTGGCCTGGAATTCAAATGATTTAGGAAGTCAAGGAAGCTTCGGGAAGTCAAGACAAAAGCCACATAATTATAAGAATCTTCTGAAGATTTTTGTTGGAATTTCTAAAAATGCAACTTTGAGACGGCCGATTTTTATGTACACGTTATATTGTCAAGTCGACAGTAGCTACATATTGGCATTAAAAAAAGCAAAAAAGTTCAATTGACGGCGAAACCTTTTTATATATCTTGCAAAATATGAAAATTTCGAAATTTATCGTGGTTTCAAATAACTTCAGTTTTGAAAGTCAGCATGGCCAAAGAGCACACTATCATGCGAGTTGAAATTTTTGTTGCATTGATATCGTATATCCCTAATCCAATCGAAGTCCACGGTGAGAAAGTTTCTAACCTCAGGGCTGGCGTTCGAATCCCAGTGGACCCAACTGATTTTGTTTAAGTGATAGTGTAAGGGATTGTTTTATCTATTACGGGACTTCCTGGTCCTTTTTTACTAGATTTTTAGCGATAAATTTTTAATATTTCGGCGTTTGCAAATAACTCGTCCGATTTCATTCCTAGAAAGTTCAAACTGAGCACAAATATCTTGTTAAGAATACAATATAAAAATGAGTCCATCGCACCCTTTCTTTTAAGTTTTTTTTTCAAGATTACTGAAATTGTTTAGTTATTAGTTTTTCTTCAAAAAAATAGGAAACAATGGTTGGATTCGGACCGACTTTTTTATTTTATTATTCAAAAGATATTTGTGCTCAGTTTGAGCTATCTAGGAATAAAACCGTTGAGTTGTTTGCAAACGCCGAATTATTTAAAAAATTTTGCTAAAAATCTAGTAAAAAACGACCAGAAAGTCCCGTAATTGATATATAAGTGTTGTCTCTTGTCTCACTGTATATAACGAGACGAGTCGTGCAATCGAATGGGTCCACTTGGATTCGAACTCCAGCCCCGAGGTCAAAACTTTTCACCATGGACTTCGGTTGGATAAAGGATATGGAATATTTGTTTTTGAAATAATGCATGACATATTTAAGCTTTCATATGATTTATTTTATATCCAAAGGCTAAAATAAATTACGATTCCTATTCAAGTAACCAAGATCTATAACTGCTACATCTAATGATACGTTAACCGTTACATAAACTGTTAATTTATGGTTATGAAGTAATTGCAAAATCGTTAGATAGTGAACGATTGGTAGCTTATATGTTCGGCAACAATCAACGTAACAGTTTATAAAATAGTGAAGAACCCAGGAAAGGTTATCGGTCAAAATAATATTGTAAACCTGAACGAATAAATTTTTTCTGTTTTTTGCCAAAAAATAATGTTCGGAATAAATGCAGATGAATACAATAATCATAGAAATGTATTGATTTGCAAAATTTTAAAGTTTTTTTTCAAAATCTATAATGTGGTATGTTAAGCACATTTTTGCATATTTCTTATTTTTCGAACAGTCTTATATTGCCATTCATAATAATAAATCATTGACTCCGAAATAAACCGGTAAATTTTCTAATTTTGCATTAATTCTCCATTCGTAAAAATGCTGAACAAGATGTACATTTTAGTTCATTTTTTATTCTCATACAGCCTATATCTTGTTCATAAATAACAAGTTGGGTAAATTTATTATTACACTGAGAGCTCGGCGAGTTTGAATGATTTTTGATTGGATAGTTGGACTCTTCCTAAAAAGTAAAATTGATTGGGTGCCCTTCTGAATAAAATCAAATAGGATCTAAAATCCTTTCAAAAAACGGTCAGTTTCCGGTGACCTCTCTACAATTTCTGCTGATAAGAAGTAAGTGAAATTATATTGCCATTTTAACAATCCATCTAAATTAATGAAAACATCTTCAATGATTTTTTTAGAATTGTTTTATAACTTATTCAGTATTTATGTTACTAGTGTATAATTTATTCACGACGATAATGAACTGATAATAAGTAATCACCGGATTAGATTCATGAAATATATATATAAAAAAACGGGGCAAATTTTCTTCATGAATTATTTTAAAAAACTGCAAAATTTCTTTAAAATTTACGCCGACATTTGTAAAGCCGAAGCTTTTTTCATTCGAATGCATCGACGTTTTGAGAGAAATTTTAATTTCAAATTTATTTTCAATTTGATTATTACATTTTCGATAATCGAATTTATCTTTATAACCTTTCAAAAAAAATTGAAATATGAATTTCATTTTTATAAAACCTGATAATATTTCGTTAAATTAACAGTTCACCTGGTGACTTCACCATTCATATTTTCAATTTTCTAGTGAAATTTTCAATTTGCTTATTAAATTTCACATTTTCGAAATAGATCAAATATTTTCGAATGAAATTCAGACTGCTTTAGCTTATTTAAATAAAAAATACGATCGAAATTTTCATTTCTCCGCAAAAATTAAAATTTTTGCATAATATTTACATTTTTCTCATAAAAATATATTGAAAAGTTTTTTAATTTGAAATTGTCATGCAATTTACATACTTAGCTTTTTTATTTCCAGATTAAGAAATACTTCCAGTTTTAAAAAACAAATTAAAAGTAGTTTTGGAATGTAAGATAAGCTCAAATAAAACCGTTTAACTTTCCAACCCTGAAAACAGCCATTTTCTTTGGTAAAATCGTTTCTTTTTTATACTATGCACTTTTTATCAATTTNAGCTTCCTACCATGTCTGAGAGCCGAAATAAAACCCGCGTGGGGTACTCCCTTAACTACTCATGAAATTTACAACACTTGGTTGCACAACCGGTTGGTGCCATTTGGCACTCGATGTTTGAATTTTTTTGATAGTCACGACATTTTTAAATATCAACACGCAATTAAAGGTCAATTTTTATTTAAAAAAGATGTTTTTTTTCTAATTTTCGCCATTTTTAACCATTTTTCATGAAAAAACCTTGATATTAAGAAAATGTGCAGAATGATTTACCCATTTTTTAAGGCAGTACACCCGAAAATTGCTGAAGTTTATAAATATTGTTTAAAAAAATCCTAAAGTCGGGTTGAGTTGGAAATGGCGTTGCAATGAAAACTGTCGTTTATATTTTCATAGATACTTAAGTTAGGATACTAAAGTTATGTTAAGAAAATAAAAATTAAAACGTAAGCAAGAATAAACACTTTCATTGAACATAAAAAATTGAAAAATTAATTTTCACATTTGTTTCTTTTATATATCGTTCTGTAAAATGTACCAATCTGCCGGACTTAGGGCATGCCATGCAACCTCCGTAAACTTTATGACTTTTTTGAATATATATCGATCACCGACCCTCGGAAGACAGATCCTGAATATTTGAAAAAATGCGGAATCTGAGCATTTTATCGGTTGAGCTCTTCCAAATCTGACAAATGTAATCGGCCTATTCTGCGATTCAGGGTTTTGATTGGAGGCTAGTATCGCGCGTTCCTGGTATCATTCAGATAATCAGGATCTGTCCTCTGAGGGTCTGTACTATATTAAAAAATTCGAATGTTCTGAACTTATTAATTGCTAAGAAAATTTTTATTGAGAGGTTCTAAGTCTTAGAATCTACGAGCTCTACCATTCGACATCGAACAAAATTGTAATCAAATAAATTTAATTTTTTGATTCTCAAATTGTCGTTAGCCGGTGTCGAGTCCATCCGATAGAATTGGAAGTAGTCAATTTAACCATTAGCCACTTCCTCAAGTTTTAAATGCGCTTTCATATTTTCAGCGATATACATTTATTTTCGGGAAGTTCAAAAAGTATCAATAAACACAAATCCATCAATTCCCGGACATTAAACAGGGAGCCTAATTTCAAACATCCTTTTCACGCTTTGGAAAAAACAAGATAAATAATGAGCTTCTAGGAGAAATTTCATGGTTGACAAAATAAGGGTGTTTTACGGTTTAATAAGTCGTGTTAAAAATATAGTTTCTAGAAAATATTTAGCATCCGATCGTTTATTTTCAGGAAAAAACCGGCGAATAAAGTAGTTAACGTTTTAATTACTGTAAAAATCTTATAAATACATCTAAGTAGATAATAAACGTTTACTCTCACAACCCCCATTAAATTTTAAATACAATATTCACTAAATGAATTTCATTTTAGCTAAAAAAAATATTTTTAAGGATCGCCCTTTTTGCTACTACCCACAGATTGTACCTGTCCACATGCGAAGGATAAACTCGGGTTATAAACCGTATAAATAATATTAATTAAATATATTAAAACCTGTTGGACAAAAAACATATTTTTGAAAGTACCAACAAAAGTAAAAACAAGAATATGGCATTTTTATCTCACCGGATGTCATTTTTCATAAGTACGGTTAGACAAATTTGTAATTAAAGTTCCCTTTTATTTTTGAATGTAGAATTCTTTCATGTAGAAATCTAAATGTGAAAATAAGATAAAATTTAACTTCTTCTCTTTTTTTTCTTTTTTTCAAAACCTTCATTATTTGAGGCAATGAATGAAACATGAAAAAATAAAATTTTAAGCTTTAATTACTATAAACGGGTATACAAAAAACAAGTCGGAATGCGACTCGCATTCTGCGAGGACTAAAGTCTATAGACTAAAGTAAAATTTTGCTGATTCATTCTTTAATTATCTGAAGTTGTTTTGAGTTCCTTTAACACTGGAATTGTTAAATAAACTTAAAGGCCTCGGTGCATTTTGACAGATATGCACTTTTCAATTATTTTGGTCTTGATGGGAAACTTTTCGCCATTTTGAAATTTTCCGATAAAAACTCTTTTGAACAAAAGTTGCTACTTTTCAACATACTTTGTTTAATCTGAATTTTTTCAGATTGATTATTTTTACTTTATACATCGTCTTTTGAAAAAACACGCAAAAAACGCGCGTTTGCTATCGAAGGTGTCTAAATTACAGTGAAATTTATTTTAAATTCTTTTTTAATCAGGAACTTTAAAATATGGTCCTGTTCACCGTCGAAAATTTATTGAGTTTAAATTCATACGATTTTTAAATCAAAATCGAATATTTAAATTTTTGAAAAAAGTCGAAAAAACCTGAAATTTTAGCACATCGAAAAAAAAATTTCACGAGTTAAATGAAATAAATTTGAAACGGTCGACAGGTTGGCTTACCAATTGGGCAAGTCTCGGTGAATTTTTGTTTAAATTTTCGATTAAAGAGGGCGTTGATGGATTTCTCCCAAACCGTATTTGCATTCAAAAAAGTATGATTCAGAGTATAAACAAAAGCGAAGTAACAAAACGAAAGCATATTCAAATATAGTGAAAGTAGCCATTTCCAATATTTACAGCTAAGGATTCCAAAAAAATTAGTTCGAAAGTTTTTGAACTATAAATAACTAAAATTTTCAAAATATTTCTAATTATATTTTACCAAAAATCACTCAACCATGTCATATGATTTTTCAAAGAGCAGATAAAAATTATAAGGTTATCTAGTCGAAAAGTTAAAGTGGCCATTTTGTAGGGTTTTTTCGTTCATTTGAAAAAAATATTGAAAGAAAATTTGAATAAAAATTAGGCATTTTTTCATAATGTTCGGAACTTTTATCAAAAACTTCTCATAATTTGTCGAATTCGAAAAGTTTAATTTGAACTCAAAATTTTCTTAAAAAGCCATAATGCAAAATTTGCTAGTTACAAAAGTTGCCTGGATCATGAAACATCACGTTTATGGTATATTGAAAAGAATATATCAACCCAGTAAAAAGTTTTTCAGCAAGAGTTAATATCCGTATAGGTCAAAAATGCACCGAGGCACTTAAGGTTTTGACACATTTTTCACGTGGTTCTATTTTTATTTCCAGTTATAAAATTACTACATATATAATCATAAAATCGTGATTTATTTGCTACATATCTTACACTATTTAGTCAACATACCCGAAAGATTTAAATAAGTTAGCCCAATTTTGTCTCGCAAACTTTCTAACCGAAAAAGGGGTACTAAATCTAAATAATAAACAAATGTGATAAATTAGGAAAAAACTAAATTCTATTTATCCCGTCATTAGTCAGGTGTTCGACTCTCTTTTTCGTGAGAGAATCCGATTTGTTATCCTAATTTTTAATGCATCTGTATTTATATATACTTTTTTTGGTAGAAAGTTTGGTATTTAAAGCCTTGTTTTGTAGACATCTAAGTAATCGAACATCTTACTATTTGCGGTTTCACCCCATCGGGTATAAATCTTCATATATTTTCACTCAACAGGGGGTTAACTCACAAATTATGAGATAATTAACTATGAAGACATCTTTTCACATATAAAATATTTGAACCACAAAATTGACCTTAACATCAGAACTTTGATCTCATTTTTCTCGAGAGAGTAACTTTAAAAGTAACACTTTTGTCCTGGCCCTGATATCCCGGCCCTGATAAGCAAACGTAGTGTGTTTTTGAGTAGTAGGGCCGGGATATTTACAAGAGTGTGATAAAGGGATATGGCCCATATCATATGGGAACCACTTTTGGAAATTTTTCTTATTTTGAAAATTTTGATGTTGATTTCGTGAAAGATTGAAGTTTTCAAATTTTCAATTTTTAAAATCATCAGCCGGAAGTTTATGTGTGTCACGTGACCAAAATATTTTTGTAAGGTTTGTGTAATCTAGAAAGTTCGGTCATAAGTTTTACTGAGTGTTTTTATGTAATATGACCCAAATTTTACAAAATATGAAAGCAATCCCAATTTTATATTCTCTGAAGAAATAGAAGACCAAATGCGGTATTTTATTTTTATCAATTCATTGTCGTCGATTTTGATCATACTGCTTATTAGGAAGTAGAAAAAGTGACCTTTTTATTTGTGCTACCTGACTGATTTTTGAGCTGAATGTACACGATGAATTATCTACTATAAAATAACCAACTTAGATTATAATTAACAATATGAGCCTAAGCTTACGCCCAAACTTCCTTTTTCTTCAAAAATCTGATAAAAAATCAAATTTTTCTGGTCATTTGACGGATCTATCTTTGAAATCAATCATCTTTATTTTGCTTTTTTGAATTAAAAACACAAAAAATATTACAAGAAAACAGAACCTGTATATCTGGTTCATTGAAAACTCTGATTAAAAATGTTAACATATTTATATTGATTATTGATAGAAATTCATTAAAAGTCCCTATATATTTTGTGCGGACTTATTGGCATGTAAAATTTGATGGATAGGGTTATCAATACAGAAACAATCTGTTTTTTGTATAGATTCTGATCAATTTATTTTACTGATACAAATAAAGTGGATTTATTATAATAAAACCTTTCGATTAAGACAGATATCTCTCTTGCAATGATTATTGGCTGCAGTATATAACTTGACAGATCATTGTTAACAATTAACTCCATTAAGGGGGTGGCATAAATCCAGCAGATTGGTACATTTTTTCAGAGCAATATATGAAAGAAAAAAATGTGGAAATTTATTTTTNGTGGTTTTTACCCACAGATTTCGGTTATTAAAACAAAAAAAATTTTGGACAAAAAAGCGGAAAATTTTTATAATGCTTCGATTTTTTTTCAAATTTTTACGATTTCAAAGATGAAAACCCGAACTCAAATCTTTCCTAAAATGAATAAAAATGATTTTATGAAGCTGAAACATTTTTAAATCGGTTCAGCTAACTATAATAAGCATGAAAAAATATACTGACTTACTATTTTCGTAAGTTATATTGTCTCTAGGATTCCGGGTTTATGCCACCCCCTTAAGGGAGTAACCCATGCGGTATACATGTTTTAAGTTGACTTCGAGAAAAATGTTAGAATCAAATTGCTTTAAAACGTTCAAAGCGCCGAAAATTAGTGAAATATTAAATAAGATTCCATATTTTAAGTAATTATTGATAGTATAAAAATTGATATACCCAATGACTTATCTCCAACAATTTTTTTCTTTTTATGGATTGTCAACAAGTTATAAACAACGTCATAATCTCAAGAACTAAAGAAAAGTAAAATTGCAAGCATTTTTACTTTTCCCGTTATAAGCGCCCAAAGTATCGTCCCGAATGGCGATTGGGTTATGAGAGGGTTTAAAACTTGTTTAAGTTAGGAGTGAAGCAGTATCAGACCAAGGTCTTCACGCAAATTTTTTTTTGAATTTTACCGAAGGCTGACTTTTTAATTCCATCCATTTTCCAATAAAACTGGCTCTCAACTTCAATGTTTATCATTTATACAAATAATAAATAAAAATTAATTTGGATTAATTTCAAGAAAATAGGTTAACTTGACTTAATGATCGTAAGAAGTCTAATTTCTACAGTAATTTGTTTCTTGTGTCCAACCAAGATGTTTATTGTTAATCCCAGGTTATTTCAGGTTGAAATTCTGAACCCATCGTGGTTCAAATTAAATCAAAACATGAAATAATTGGGTTTCAAACTGATCGGAGTATTTTATTTATAATTTTAAAATATGCTGAACGGTGAAATTAATATCGAGATTTAAATTCAAAAAAATTAATCTTTGGCATTCTGATCTTCAAATTATGCTGTTTAAATTTTTTTATTTAAAATTTAAAGGTTGGAATTTATCTTATGAGAAGAGAATAGATTGTAATTTTGCGAGGTTGTTTACTTGACCAAATTGTAATGTTTAGATAACAATAATACAAAAACCTGAAAATTTCAAAAAATTCACCCTTAAAAAAATTTCTTAGTTTTTAAATTCCACTTTAAAACTAAGTTTTATTTTTAAATAAAAGCCAAAGTTTAAAAATCGAAGATTCCACAGTGCGCAGCGCAACCCTGACTATAATGCAAAGTATAAATCATAGTGTAATGAATTATCACAGTGAAGTGAATCACTTATACTGTTATCAGTCATAAAAAAATAAGGAATCAGTACGCCGATTTGAAATGAAGGACTTCAAAAGTAAAAAATTCGTATCAATTTATGGGCCCACTTCAACATGTTTAGTGAACATTGTCCACCATTAAAATCGACCGATAAAAAGAAGATTTTTGCGATAAACTATCATTTTTTTAATAAATAATAATTTTAAAAATGAAAAAATTACTAAAAAAGTTCCATAAAAATATGGTTGAAAAGTTGAACATGCGTAGTCAATTTAGACCCAAAATCGAATGGTGGACACGCTAACCATATTGTAAAGATTTTTTTCTGGTCATTTTAAGTCCTAGTTTTTTGCGGAAATCAGGTATAACTATGTTATCATAATTGATATCAACGTTGTTAGACACGTCACGTGTCTCACGTCACGTGTCTCACGTCACGTGTCTCACGTCACGTGTCTCACGTCACGTGTCTCACGTCACGTGTCACACGTGGACAATGATTGTTTTTTTGGCTCGACAAAATGTGATATTCTACATCATTAATGATTTCCAAGCTAGCTCGAATTCAGAATAAAAATAAATCAAATTATTTTTGCTAAATAAAACCAGGTGGAATATCTTATTTTATTTAGCCAAAAAATAGTCATTGTCTACATGTCTAACAACGTTTATATCAATTATGATTACATAGTTATTATTTCCGGAATTTTTGGCAAAAGATCTGATAACTTAATTAACAACATAATCATGAATGGTATGTTTTTATAACTGAGTTATTTGACTTTGTTTACAATGGAACAATTCCCACTAGAAATCTGGACAAAATAATTATCATTTTCGATAAAATTTATAAAAATTTTGAAATTGCAGCGAACATATTCCAAAAAAAATTAATGGTTATTAAAGCTCGACGTATTTGTCACATTGCACATTTGAGTTCTACGATAGTTATGAATAACTTAAAAAGTACATTTTTGTCAAATATTTTCTAAAGTCCAAATTTAGTTTTTAATTTTCAAAATGTTCAAAAAACCGACGTTTTTTATTGGTCGAAAAAATGACGCCATCAAAATACAAAATAATTCCTAAAGATTTCTAGTTCTTACAATTCCAACGCTAATAATTTTATGTTTTTGAAAAAATCCTACGGTTTTGAGGAATCCCAATTTAACCTTAATCTGCAGAACAATCAAGCACTCAGAACTAAGAATATATTTTATCTACACTATTCCAATGAACGAATGTTTGATTTATAAATTCCGTCGAACAACACTATTGTGAACAAGGCTTGTAAATAGTTCCAAATAATTTATTCAGCATATACGCGTTTTTCATGCACAAAGAATCAAATCGACTAATCCACACTAAGATATATGATATATTTATTATATATACATATATATATATTATATAGAAATTTCCAAATTTTGTGCCGACCCCTGACTAGACCAAACTAGAAAATAACNACCTTCTTCCTAAAGGGATATGTGATATATCATATTTATCAGATATCCCTTTAGGAAGAAGGTTGTTATTTTCTAGTTTGGTCTAGTCAGGGATCGGCACAAGATTTGGAAATTTCTGTCCTGTCCTGTCCCGAGGCAGGCAAATTTCAAAATTTTCTGTCCTGTCCTAACCAGTCCTGTTCTAGGACAGGTATCTGTCCTGTCCTGTCCTGAGGGGAGAAATTTCAATATTTTCTGTCCTGTCCAGTCCTGTCCTAGGACACAGTGTTTTTTCACAGTGTTTTTTGTTAATAATACCAACCATTTTAAGAATCTTACTAAACTATTCGGGTGAAATTCAGCACAAAATATTGAATTCAGGTTGCTACGGTTAAATAATTGTAAAGAATTAAAATTTAATATTTTTACTAAAGATATAATATCCTGTACCGAATACAGTGAATCAAAATTGCCGCGATAGGAATACAAACCAAATGTGTAGTATTCAGTGTATTGGTTAGCTATACAGCGGGGTGCGGCGTATAGATATACGCGTATAGTTGGAACCCGAGATAAAACTTACGTAAGCCTCCGCAAAAACCTACGCTTTTGAAAAATAAATTTATTCGTTCCGGGCGTGCGGCGTATAGTTATAGGAAAAAGATAGGGCTTTTTTTCAAACGTTCCTAGGCAAAAGATAGGCGGTTTTCACCAGATTTTCAGACCAAGATTCTCCTGTCGGGGCGACAATGAAAAATACATTTTTTTTAAAAACATGTTAAGATTGACCAATGAAGTGTCGGTATTTCAACAAGTTTAAAAACATGTTTTCAAGTCAATACATATCATGTGTACATCTTAGAAGATTTGAAACGAAAAATT
>SCLH01000023.1:152803-163603 GCA_004367855.1 Oikopleura vanhoeffeni
ATTTTAAAATCACCAAAAATTCTTACTCTGACCACCCCTTAACTCAATTACATGAATAAACTCTAGATACTGTTTAAATTGACCAATCAGCAGTGGTCTTATTTTTTTTCTTTCAAATCTTCTTTGAATTCATGTTTTTTTTAATTTACTTTATTTCATTTCTTCGATGAAATCAAATTTATACATACACTAAAAATTCTAGTCTAGAATATATGTAAATTACCCTTAAATCACCAAAAATTCTTTCTTTGACCATATTTTAACGCAATTTTTAACTCTAGATATTGTACAAATTGACCAATCAGAGCACATTTTCCCAGAAATACGCGTATAGTTAGAAAGTACGCGTATAGTTAGAATAAGATATAGATTTAACCTAAAAAAATATATTATTTTCAGTGAAAAAATTTTCACAGGACAGAAATTAGGACAGGTTTTATTATTTTATTTCCTTGTCCTGTCCTGTCCTCGGGCCCAGGACAGAAATAAGGACAGATTTTAATATTTTCTGTCCTTTTCCTGTTCTGAAATTCAGGACAGGACAGGTTGACAAGGACCGGACAGGTATTGCCGACCCCTGGGTCTAGAACATTATGTACGTTTAGTAGTACGTATGGACTAAATCAAAATAAAAAATTACAACCTTCTTCCTAAAGGGATATTCCTTGTTAACACTGATGTTAATTTGTAGGGTAGTCGACATATTCGGTCAAGCTGGCGACAGATTAAGTTTCACCACCGGTGACGTTTAACCACTAGTGAAGTTGAACCACCAGTTAAGTTAAACCACCGGTTAAGTTACATAACTAGTAAAATCCGATCATTCGTATCGAAAGTGACATTTTGTTGCTATCCAATGTACCAGCTAGTGCGAATCTACCAGTTGAGTCAAACAACCGGTTAAGTCCAACCGATCACCGGAAAATCGTCATGAAGGAAGTTTTTTCATTCAAAAAAGGAAAAAACCATCCGTAACGAAATTCGAAATGGACCATATCATATCCCTTTACTAGGAAAGTAGATAAATCATAATTTGGTCTAGTACATTATGTACTTTATGTAATACTGATGTACTAGACCAAATAGGAAAAGATCTCCCTTCCTTCTAAAGGGATATGGGTAACGATAAATAAACGTTCGTGACCGGTCTAGTCAAATCGTTATGGGTAGTGCAAAATGTCTTTTATAAGGTTTTGTTCTAGTTTATTGAGCCATGCGTAGATAACGCAAGTCATGTTCTCTTGCGCATAAGGTGAATCGCTTACAATGGTGAAAAACCAGTATTGATCAAATAATAAATTATCCGGCACAGATTTTGAAAATAACGGCATTTCAAAATCGATGAAAAAGTTGAACTGACTAAATTTGGTTCGGCAGTGAGGATTACAAAAAAACTATGCCGCATGGTTAAAATGGTCCATGCTGATTTCGAAATAGTTGGAAGAAAGTAATTTAAATTAAATCAAAACGGAAATGGACACAAATATAAAGAAACTGTGCATATCACGTTTGAAATCAACATTTATGTTTATTTAATCTAAAGATATTGATCAAATATGACAAACCAAGTAAAAATCGTGTTTGAAATTGAGCTGAAAATCCATTTTAATTGAATTACCTAATTACCGGTTTTTTCAAATTATCTTAATACGCGTTTTATTTCTGGTTTTTCACCTTCAGTCAATTTCTTACATTAAATAAACACAGAATTCTAGCGTAAACGCACTGTTTCTATATCTCATTTCTATACTTATTACGGTACTTGCTGGAGCTTTTATGCCACTTTCTCTGCCAACATTTTTATATAAATCGATTTTTGAAAACGAATAATCCGATTGAATACGTAGATAGCTCAAACTGAACACAAGCATTCAAAAAATTAAAAAAAATGGTCCGAATCAGACCATCGTTTCCAATTTTTATACAAAAATGATAATTAAACAATTTTAGTAATCTCAGCAAATACGTTAGAAATAGTCCGATTTCGACCCGTTAAATTTGATGTTATTATTCACCACACATTTGTGCTCAGTTTGAGCTATATAAGAACTAGATCGGATGAGTTATTTTCCAAAGGCCGAACTATATAAAAAATTTTGGCGTAAAAAGTGGCATAAAAGCCCCGGCAAGCACCGTAATAAATATATTTGTGTTGATTTCCGTTTGAGTTAATTTTAATTCAAACTTTTAATTAATACTGTATCATAATAATTAATTAAACTTCAAAACTGAAAATAAAAACTTTGGAGTTTTTTGGAAGGTACTGTTGGTTATTTTGTTGAGCAAATCTCCGAAATCAGAAAATATAAACATTATTATTATTACTAGTTTATTTGCAGCCATGATAAAACCGTCTACAATATTTAACCATTTTCCGCAGAAAATTGTTGAACATCGCGAAATGTAGATAATTTGGACTTTTACAGGTATGCAGGATCTTTATAATGAGTAGGCCCCACTTGAGACCAATATGCAGTTGGGACCATGAGGGACTTTGGATGATTATGCACTTGGGACCAAGCCTCTCTTGGGACTAGAAAGTTCGCATTTTAAACTCAGTTACAGTGTGGCACTTGGGAACAAAATGCACTTGGGACCAATACACACCAAGACTAAAATGACGGACTTGGGACCAATATGCAGTTGGAACCAAATCACACTATGGACCAAAATGCAGTTGAGACTAATATGTATTCGGGATCAATATGCAGTTGGGACGAAATCACACTTGGGACCAATATGCATTTAAAAACGTATTTAAAAACAAAAAATTAAACAATGATCTAAAGTTTGGTCGAAATTTTAGTCACACGCCGCGGCGCGCCGATTATGATCGAACCCAAAATTTTCAAAAAGTGTAATATTTGAACAAAAATCGTGCATCCTGAAAAATAATTCAGTCATACTTGGAGGCCTAAATCGCCGAAAAAACCCTCAATGCAATTTCACGTTTTTAATTAAATTCCTATCACTGCCGATATTGCCGAAATTGCGTGAGAGTTTAAGGTTTTTATCACAAATAACTTCAAGTGCGTCATGAATTACGTCATATTACAAGCTTAATTTCTTTAAACTACTTTTTTGAATTTTTATTTGATTTCGTCTGGTGATGTACGTAATTCTACATATTTTGGTATTTTACTTTATTATTATTTATTTTAAAACTCTAAGCAGGGGAGACCAGATATCGCCGAAGGTTTAATTACAAAAAATTTCGCGATATCGGCACTTTCGATGATATGGGGAATAATTTTCAAAATATTTGTTGATTTTCTAAAATTGAAAACACGTCGGCGTTCGAAATCACGTCATAATTTCAAAAGCTTTTCACCATTGGTTAAATGGAAAAAATTTTGAGGAACAACGTTGTTTACCAAATCAAATAAAAATTATAAAAGTACATGTACAGTATGTTTTATATTTTTATTTGTGTATTTATTCTACTATTTTCGAATTATCTAATTCATTGTCAAGAGTTTTACAGTACTTAAATGAGTTTTTCAAGTTTTTAAAATCACAGAAACATTTGAATCTAGAAAAAGTTTTGGGCAAAAATAAGTTAAATTGGAAATGGTTACCCGCCCTCGCTTAGATGACTGACAGTTAGCGTTGCGGATCCAGGAGCAACGTGTTGGCCGTATGTGTTTTGTACTTGCGAAATGAAAATTGTCATTTAGGTAATCACGGCCAATAAAAAGGGTACGGTATAAGTGAACACGACCGTCTTATTATTTGGCTCAAAAATATTTTACATGTTTCTGATTGATTCTCGAGAAGTGACCATTAAAATCACTGGATTTCTCTCTGTGTGACGTAGTCATAAAATACGACATAAACACAAAGGCATTGATATAACAAAATGCATGTAATTAGCACTTAAATTCAGAATAAAAATCTAGGGTTAACGTTCACCATATTAAAGGCGGGAAAACACTATAATATTTTGACAGGTGATCGTACAAGTATCATATTAGGAGATCACATGTCTTAAAACGGGTGTTAACCTAAAATAAAAACTGCTCGAGTCTTATTATTATCGAAAAAAATTATATATCGAATCGATATTATCGATGCTGTTTTTATTTCGTATTTTTGACGATCCATATTTATTATTCATGTTTTATAATTCGGACTGTCAAAATTAAAGTAGTAGAATTTTAGCCAATCAGAAGCCATCATTTTTTCGAAAATTTTGATCTTCGAAAAATTCCGAACAAAATGTACTTTTTCATTTTTTCTAACTATCATAGCTTTCAAATGCTGAAAATCGATAACAGCCTAACGGTTCCTCTGATCTTTCTGCAAAACGTCCACGACTCAAATATTCAATATTATTTTATTCAGGTTATTTAACAAATTAAAATTGCCAGAATTTGGTCTAATTAACCGGACCTCTATTTAATTTNAAAAAAGTCGACAAAAAATGACAAATGAACATGTTATGATTTTTTAAACAGCAGTCAGAAAATATGTAAACTTGCATGAAAAAAGTTGAAGTGGCTTTTTTTTTGGTTTTTATTCACAGATGTCAGAGAAAAAAACAAAAAAAAATTTGGGTGAAAAATGCGTGAAATTTAAATAATGTTTTGAATTTTTTTGAAAATTTTACGAATTCAGAAATAAAAGTTCGAAATCAAATCCTTAAATAGATGAAGAAATATTTTAATGAGCTGATACACATTTATTCTGGTTCAGCTAACGATAATAAGCAAGAAAAAATAGACCAATTAATTATTTTCGTAAGTTAAATTGACGCCAGTCTTCCACATCGCTGCTACCCCCTTAAACTAAGTCTCTTAAACTTAATTTATTAACTACCAGGATTTTTTAAATTACCATCATACGCGTTTTCCTGGTGTTTTATCTTTAATCAATTTCCCTACTTTATGAGTCAAATAGACCTTATTAAATGAATTGACGACTCGACACTGTCGAGGAAAAAACGAACAAAGTAGACTAAATAAATATAAAATTCCAACGTAAAACGCACTGTTTCTATATATTTGTATTCATTTCCGATTCAAGTTAGTTTTAATTCAAACTTTGAATTAATACTGTACCATAACAATCAATTTAGTTTGAAAACTGAACATTCGCACTTTCGGCTTTATTCGAAGCTACTTTTGGTGTTTTTTGGGCAAATCTCAGGAATCCAAAAATAAACAATCATTTCATTGTGTTTGAAATAAAAACGACGAACTCATCAGGAACGTTTTAACCAGGAAACCAACCTCTTTTTTTTACGTGTCAGGAAATAAAGATCGGAATTAAGATCCGATCGATGAATCTTCAAAGAAATCAGATCGGATCAAAAGACTCAACTGAGTCGCTAAGCGAACCTAAAAAATACGATTGAATCGGTTTTCCGTTAAAAGTCGTTTTTTCATACTCTTAACCGGAGAAAAGCAATTTTCAGTCGAATTAAATGTTAAAGATACGTTTACGAAACCAAATAAATCATAATTCACCAGCAAAATCAAAACTAAGGTGAATGGACTTACAGCAATTCGATAATAACATGACTGATTACAATTACTGACCACACGCGGAACTAGAGAGCTTAGCTTGAAGAATGAAGTATTTTTCACAGTAAGCAGCACCTACAAAAAACTCAAAAGAAATCTGATAATATCAAAAGAGATGTTCAAAGGTTAATAATTGATATTCAAAAATAAAGTACACCAGTATTTGAAATTAAATTAACTAACAGGGGTATCATTAATTCTTATCTTTAAACGCGGTTGTTCATCTGTAGTGACTTTCTTTACATAAAATAAAAATAGTTGCCATTTCTGCTTACAACTTAATTAATTTGATGGGTCCTATAAGTGACGGTATCTTTTGATCTGAAACAGGTATTGCCTTATTACCTCCATTTGGTCATTAAACATTTTCAGTTCTTAGGAAAACAGAGCAAAAATATAGAAATTGGAACAATTTGTAAATTTTTCGTTCGTATTTTCAATCAGGATATGTGATTATGGAGAACAGTTGATCATAAAAATGTGAATAAAACGACCGTGAAAATGTCAGAATAGTTTTTCATGAACTTGAAAGAGGCAGAACTGAAATTTCGTTTTTAGTAATGATCACAGTGCGCTTTAGGCAGGCATTTCTTCAGTTTTATATTTACAATCTACTCGTGAATCCTCAATATTTTTGATTTGAACCAAAAACCGGTATTCTTTTTTTGAATAAAAGTTAGAAACATGAAACGTTTATTTGGTTTAGCTTGGTTAACCAGTTTGTCAGAGCAGATTATTTGTTCATGCATATGATATTTATGTTGCATATCTTAGTTAAAATAATTCGATTAATTCGTCTTTAGAAATATCTATTAGAATCACAATTTTTATTCTCTAATAATGAGTGAGATTCCAAGAAAATGATTTTAAGTAAACTTATTAAAATTGTTTGGTTCTAAACACGTAACCATAATTATGCTGTTAAAATAATTAAAAACATTTATTGCCACAAATAATGGAAATCAGTAATGATAATAAATATAACGTTGTTGGTCTGTTAGACAATTATGAATCATTTGGCTAGCGTCATTACGCTAAACAAATTGAGAAACTTCATGGAGCTTGATATTCCTTAGATTATCAACAAACCTCTTGTTTTAATTTATGCAGCATAAATTATGGTATTTATTTCAACAAAATAATCTTACAAATAAATTAAGTGGGACTCACAAATCACTAAATTTAGCTTTGAATTTTACTTCTGCCTAGTGAAAAGAAATTGTACGAATTTAACCCTGGTCCAATATGAACATAATTGTTTATTTTATAAAGTGTCACAACAATATCGCTGTATACTCTGAGACGCGTTCTATAGCTCAGTTCTCCGATACAATTTTTTTGTGATTGATTGTCTTAGTGATCAACTTTAGCGTTTCCAATATCGAGCACTCTTGTCTATTATCATACCCAAGACAATCACTTGGACAATATCAGTGGGATTCGAACACGCGCTATAGTATTTGTCTAATTTTTATGATAGATGCACTTCGGTTAGGCAAAGGATATAATGAAAACCAATCTTGAGAATTTTGACAAAATTGAGATAAACTAAAATGCACTTCGAGACATTATTTCGAAATAGTTTCAGTAATTTTTTCTGCGTTAGCTTGAGACGAGTCTCTTGAATTGAAAACCCCATTTAATTGATATCAAGAAAATACGAGGGATCACAGAAAATTTTAATGTTTTGCATACAAGTTTTTTGTGAAAACTACAACGTTCCGTTTTCTCGAAAAAACTTAAATTAAATTATGAACGGATATGTTAGACAAACTGTATGAGCCCAGGACATAAGGAAGCTTTAAACCAGGTCTACATAGGAAGGGTGACAAAAATACAAACAGTTTGAAAATCTTACTGATTTGTTATCATCAATCAATACCAAAAATTCATAAACTATAATTAAAATTGTTTTTTTCGTTCCGATTCGATTCGGCTAAGTGAAATATTTGGGATTGGTTAGTTTGATGTGATCATGTGAAGTCAAATTTTTTGTAGTGGTTGATCCGATTCTCTCCGGTATAGTGAAAAAATGTGTATCAGTTGATTCGAAACGATCCGGCACTATAGGAATTTTTGTATCGGTTAATCCGATACGATTCAGTATGCTAAAAATTTTTGTATTTGGTGGTCCAATCCAGTATGATCCGATATAATAAGTCATAAAACATCGAAACGTATCCGAAAATCCAAATCCATCGTAATATATGTCGAATTATGTTTATTGTTCAAATCGTCGAATGAGGGTATTAACCCACATTCGTAGGTGTTTAATTCTACACGATGAGTTTTTAACATCGCCAACTAACTTGGTGAGTCTTTCATATATCCAAAAACTATACATATCCATTATTATCCCCGGGTCACTTTAAAAACTTATTCCCTATTTTTTCAATAAGCAAATAAGTTTTAAAGTGACCCGGGGATAATAATGGATATATCGTCAAAAGTTTTTATTCAGAAAAAAACCGGCGTTATTGGTACTTACAGCGATATTGGCACTCTCGGCGATATGGGCACAAGCTGGAATTAAGCTGAAATCGTGAAATTGCAAAAGTTTGACGATATTGGCCAATTCGGCGATATGGGGCCTTCCCCTACAGTTAATAATTTCAGAAAATTGTCTGATTCAAAAATCAAATAACTGGATAAAAATTTGGTATCATTTCCGAATGAACTTTCTCGTATGTTATAAATATACTTTCGGAAAACAATTGTGATATATATACTACAACGTGAATTGTCAAGCCTTACTGTTCTTTATACTTGTATATTAGTGAATACTTTAAATTAGCAACGTAAAGAGATGAGCCGATATATTGGCTCTGATGCGTTTGCGTAACTTTTATTCAAAAGTGTTGGAACAAGATATATCCCTTTATCAAATTTTGCTTAGAAAGCGCAGCCACTACTCCTTTTAACGTGTGATTTTAACGTTGTGGCTACGCATTTTAACCAAAAAGTGATAAAGGGATATATGATATATCCCTTTATCAAATTTTGCTTAGAAAGCGCAGTTGGGAGATTTGTCTCGGCTTAAATATACTAAAAAAATCTCCCAACTGCGCTTTCTAAGCAAAGTGTAATAAAGAGATATTTTAAAAAGACTTGAACGTATTTGTGAGAAAATAAACGTGGTCAGCTCGAGCCGGTGGCGCTCGAGATTGGCAAAACAGCCCTGAAATGTAAAGACAGCTTCAAGCAAAAATAAATATTCGAGGCTATCTTTGGTTTATCGCCAACTATACTATACTAGACTTTAACTATTTCATCACAAGGAATAAACGATAATTATTGATAAAGTGAATCCAGAACAAATTTAAAATATTTTTTTAAATAATATTGCAAATCCAACCATTTAATAAGCCATTTAATTTTTATATAGGTGAAATACACTGAAGCTTGGTTTGTTACGTCAAAAAATGGCCTTATAAGTAACAGATTGTTAGGCCGTAATTACTAGATTCCGTAGACGCATAATTCACCAATAATTTGATAAATTACGGAACAACTAGTTGCCAAATAGATTATTGAGAACGTGATAGTCGTTAATAAAAGATTCTGGGGTTTTAAAGGTGATGATCATCGCTTTATGAAGCGAAATGAATACATTTTTTCAATTTATTTACATTGTGGATGATTTTTAATGAAAATATAAATTTCTCTTATATAAAAATATCACCAGCAGATTGATGAACTTTTCACTCCCATTCCCAGAAAAGAACTTCTTTGTAATTTCAAAAGTATTTAGTATGAAGTGAGTAAAATTTCTAGCTTTGTATAATTTTCACATCATTTCTGAACAAACAAACAAAAAATTACTCGACTTTCCAAAAACTCTTCCCCAAAAAAATCTTATCAGAAGATTCAAAGACCATGAGTCAATTACCATAAGTCACTTATGATAAGTCACAAGAAACGTTACACTGAAAACAAGTATTTGCTCTTTAGCCCTTTCGGTTTCAAGAATAACCAAGTTTGCATCAAAAAATGGAAGAATGTTTTTATTGCATTGTTTTCAGGACAAAAACTCATTATCCACAAGATCTATGATCCTTTTTTTCTGGTAGAGTTCTAACTTCGCACGTCCATCTCAACTCTTTATATTTACCACACCGAGGAAGAAGCGTGATAGGTGTGGTAGGACTGCGATTCAACACGAGCCTAGTAGTTCTCAATAGGAAGTTCTCAATATACATTATACAGTATACTTTATTTACACGTAATGATTTAAAAAATATATTAAAAATTTAAAATAAACTAAATGTAGGATTGAATAAATGATTCAAATAAATTGTCTTTTAATATTTTAGATGCAAATTTAGCATTAAAAAATACTTTTTCAAGGTGATTTATAAAATATTTTGAAAATTTAAATTTATTGATAATTTACATATTTTAATTTGAGCGCATTTTAATTCTTTGATCATAAAAGTTTGATCGGATATTACTTTTTCTGACAAAACCAGATGTTTCACTAAACTTTATTTCAAAGATGTACAGCTAAAATTAATTATGAATTCTTAATTATAATACTTTCGCTGAAATTTCACAGGAAATGCGGGCCAACAAATAAATGATAATGTCACTTAAAACAGTGACTTCAGTGTTGAAAATGTTTGGAGTATAAATACTGAGCTGCTCTTTTTGTTCAGTATCTCACGAGGACAACGTAAAGGAACTTTAGTTTTCNGTATAAATATTTTTGTTATTAAACAGTTAATATACGGTATATTATATACCAGATTTTAAAAAAGTATAATAAATCTTCAAAAACTTTTTCGTCCTCCATTTTGAAATAATTACGTAATAATAATGAACAATTAATCATATCTTGATGATCCAGAGACCTCAGGTCGTAAATTGTGAAAAACTTTGGTGACTGCGAGATGTTAGAAAAACTAGCAGTCAAAAAACAACAAAATAGAAAAACAATTTTTTTTGACTGCGAGTTTTCTCCAAAAGTTTGACTGCGAGTTTTTCCTTTTTACAGCTAAACTTGCTGTCAAAATTTGTTGTTGTTGACCCCTTACCATTTTTCACCCAAATTTTTTTTTTTTTTGAAATCTGTAAATAAAAACGAAAAAAATAGCCACTTTTACTTTTTTCATGCAGATTTACATATTTTCTGACTGCTGTTTAAAAAACATGTTCATTTGTCGACTTTTTTTAAAAATATTATGAAAATTTTTTGCAAATCAAGTCCAAAATTTTTTATAAATGCTTTTTTGAATTCTTCTTAAAAAATCAGGCCGAATCAGTTGTGTTATTTTCT
>SCLH01000023.1:172392-193196 GCA_004367855.1 Oikopleura vanhoeffeni
TTTTGAAAACCCCATTGTTTTCTCAAATTAACAAGGAACGAATCGTCCCCTTTTTTCAATAGTTCAGGAATAACTTTTTGAGAGTAACATCATTAAAATTATGATTGACATGCTAATTAAAACGTAGCACGTCAATTTTTGACACCATAAAAAGATTTTTTTTTCTTTTGATAAAAACTTACCTGGTAGCAATGATCAATAGTCATGCTGATTCGACATGCCAGCTCACCAAATCTCCATCCTTTGTAATGAAGCAAAGGTATAATTTCTATTAGTGGCATACAAAACAGAAAAAGCTTTTGAGGGTAATGAATCAATACTATGAAGGGCTGAAAACTTGTTTTTATGGAGTGCAGTACTGTACTACCAGCGTGAGGTAAGAAATTCGTATTTAGAATGGCAAACTTTTTTTGCTAAACATTTTTTAAATTGTGGCTCGTAAAAAAATATTACTATTGAATCAAAAACAAGTGGGAAAATCATCAGTTAATGCTTTGAAATTGCCAAGCTTAAATGGAAAATTAGAAACACGGATTGTCATTTTTAAGCGATTGCTAGTAATTTAAAGAAATAATTTATCAGGCAGTTTTATTTTTTACGGGCTACAATGCAAGAATAATTCACATGCTAACCTCATTTTCTAGCGTGAAATACAAAAATATAAAAATAAATTGTCACTAAATCACGTGACGTGGTCCACGTCCTAAGAACAAGGTTTTGTAAGAACATATTTTGCTGTGTTACCCTTAACTGATCCGCAATAGAAAGATTAAGCTTTTGATGGATAATCATAAACTTACTTTTTAGACACATCTTGTGAAATTTTTGTTAATTTTAGTTTTTAGCATTTTTTTTTGTTTCAAAAAAATAAATCGAGGTCAAATTTTCATTATTTGATTATGCAAATTGAAGTTAAAGACTTTTTCAGGTAAGCGTTTTTTCAAAGCTCTACAACAACCTGGTCGACCACAAATGACTGGTCGAAGTTTGAGAACATCACTTTGCTTCAAAAACCAACGAAATAATCTTTGAGGTTAATTTCAAAATAAACGTATGAGTAGCTTTTGGTTAATTATTTACAAAAAAATCATCAAAGAGCACAATTTGTCTAATATTTATATTTTTGAGTTTGCTCTTTAGGGTCCTTGGTGGAGATTGTTACAGATTTGTGCATTCAAAATATACTCAATATCAAGGCATCTTTTGGTGGTTTAGAACCGAAATGATTACCTCCTATTTATGAAATCTAAAGTTTTGAATTTACAAATACGTAGGTGCTCCACAAATTTAAATGCTCATTGACCAATCAGCGGTGTAAATCAGGTTTCAGCTTAAATTTCAAATTGAGAGTAAAAATGTGACTGACTGTATTCAGTCTGCAGCTGATTTCGTTCTCAGGGCCCAATTTATTATTATGAAAAACTTATTATTATTATCAAAATTGTTAAAATCATTTAAATTGCTTATATATGATATCCAGTCCAGGAAAATTATAGTATTAAATTGTTTTGCTTTCTCTCTTTGCAACTTCAGCGAAAAATATAAAACAAATGTATTTCCAAACACTCCAATAAAGAATATAACGGAAAAGAATAAAGCCATAATTTTGTCCGTAAATTTAATGTCTTCTTCTGAAAACAAGAATTTACAGTTTTTGGTTAGAAAATTATAACTCCAAGGCTCTTCAAGAAAAATTTATGATATTCTATATTTATTTTGAAAAAATTGTGAAATTTTGCAGTATATATGTGACACTAAGAGAAAAATTGATGCAAAACAGCCAACCGAATTGGTTTCTTCAATTATGGACCTTCTTAGAGGGTACTGGTTGCTGGTTTTATAAGGCCTTTGAGGCATTGAAAATAATCGAAATTGAATAGGGGTGGAAAAAGTGTTCCACCGACCAAATTATCAAAAAATTTTCCAAATTTACACGTTTTTCCAATTTTTTTAAATATTTTTTTGAAAACGAAGTTTAAAAATAAGGTTTGCTTTTTTTTCAAAATATCACCTTAACGTATGCCAACTTTCTGATAAGTGTTTTCGTGGCTTTCTGTAGAAAATTTTATCATGGGTCCTCCAAAAATAATATTTCGAGTTTGGGGTCGAAATCTCAAAAAGTGACTGAGATAAAGTATTTTTTTTAGCTAGCTTTAAGAAAAACTGACCGAATTTTATAATTTTTCGTACTAGGAGATAGTTTTACCGACGATTAATTGTCAAAAAACGGTGGTTTTGTTTCGATATTCTAGAAAAAATATCGCGAAATTTGACAAACTGGCCAAAATTAAGTTTGATCTACCACTTTTGTAAGTTATGGTAAATTTTCAGATAATTTCGACATAAAACCTAGAAGGAGATAGTTAAACCATTTTGGCTGAGGTCCTCTTGTGGCGCTTATGTGTGAAAGAGTGTATGCATACAAAAAAATGAGATTTTTATTCCACAAGCTAATGGATAGTTCTACAAGATGGCTTATCTGAGTAGTATCCTCAAAGCTCTGCATGGCTAACTTTTTATCGAGAAAATTCAATTCCAGCAACCAGAACCCCTTAATTACTTTGAATGAGCATAAATTGTCTATGAACATTTATTAACCTGAAGCACCCATCGAAATAATATCTTAAATCCGAGAATATATCTTAGTCACTTTATTCTTTCTGTATGATTTTGCGTTTTAGTATGAAATGGTGGCAATCAATGGTTAATGATCAAACTGACAATACAGCTTTGGCGTATGTGGCGCTTCTGTGAGTGTTGTTCCAAGTAAATTAGCTTTTTCTTTTAAAGCAAACTTCTCGATTTGTTAATTACTGAAGTTCAATAACTTAAGGGCCTCGGTGCATTTTGTCAGATACTTATATGGGCTCTGGATAAAAAAAAATTTTACTGGGCTTATATATTCCTTTCAATATTACCATCAAGCAGTTCATTTCTCATAATCTCCAGCAACTCTTTGTACACTACCAGAATTTTTCGAATTATTGCTTTTTAGAAATTTTGCAGTCGAATTCAAACTCTTATCGAATTCGACATATGGGAGAAATTTTTGAAAAAAGTTCCGAACATTATAAAAAATGCCTTATTTTTAGTTCAAATTTTTTTTTAATTATTTGTTTCAAATCAACTCTTCAAAATGGTCACTTTATATTTTTGCGTTGGTGACCATATATTTTTTATATGCTATTTGAAAAATCACATGACATTTTTTTGAGATTTTTGGTCGAAACTATTTGGAAATATTTTGAAAATTTTCTTCATTTCTTGGTCAAAAATTTCTAAACAAATATTTTGGAATCACCGGCTTAAAATATTGAGAATGCAACCTTTTATTTTTTTCAAAAATGTCCTGGTTTTGTTTCTTCGCTCTTGTTTGAACTCTGAATCATAATTTTTGAAACGAAACTAGGGTTTGGCAGAAATCCATCGAAGCCCTTTTTTATCCAGAATACAAAAAATTATTTCATCGAAACTTGCCAAATTGGTAAGCCGACCCATCCATCGTTTAAAATTTATTTCATTCAACTCATGAAAAATAATATTTTTTTCGATGTGCCAAAATTTTGGTTTTTTCGTATTTTTTTCAAAATTTTAAATTTTCGATTTTGACGTAGAAATCGTATATAAATCAATTAAAAATATTTTAAACGGTGGATGGGTCGGCTTTATATTTCTAATATTTAATATATTCCTAATTAATACAAATAAAAAATAAATTTTAACTTAATTTAGACACCTTCGATAGCAAACGCGCGTTTTCTGAGTGTTTTTTTGAAAGACGATTTATCAAGTAAAAATAATCGATCTGGAAAACAGATTATACGAAGTAAGCTCAAAAGTGCCAACTTTCGTTCAAAAAAGTTTTTATCCAAAAATTTCGAAGTGGCAAAAAGTTTCCCATCAAGAAAAAAAAATTGCAAATCTGTTGCAAAAATTCACCGAGGCCCTTAACACCAAAACATAATACAACTTTTAATAAATTTTTGTGAAAAAAACAGATAATCAATAAATAATGGCAAAAGAAAAAATCACTCAATTTCGCGAAACCTACCTATATCTTTTCAATTAAAATTTATCAATTTTCGGAAAATCAAATCACGATTTATGAAAAAAAGAGAACGAATTTGGACAACAGCGTCCGTGGGGCTCTGCACGAACTCATCAGATACACGTACATGTAGGTTTCGAATGTGTACTTTTTAAATCCAGGGAGAAGATGCATTTTGATTGAGACCCCTAAAATATGGTGAAAATAGGCTTTTTTGATAATGCGGAAGTCAAATAAAAGGATTTTCCCAAAAACTGTTCGTTTGGTCTGCTCATGTTCTGTCCGGTTAATTTGAGTTATAAATTATTGTTATACGGTATAACTTATACCTTAAAAACTCAGGGAGGAGATACATTTTTAAAGATTAATTTCGTCAGTTTGTAAGCTCGTTTCTGATTGGACGAACCATCTGTCGAAAAATTTGTACTACTCTGGCAATTGATCATTGAAAACCCCGATTTTCACTTAATTCTTGACAACCACCCCCTTAATGGCTGCAAAATCAAAGAATTTCAGTGGTGCAAATTCATTTTCTTTCTTCGACCGAGCCACAATTATTCTATGTGAAAAAGCAAAAAAAATGTTGCGAAAAATTAAAAAAAATGAAAGCTAATTTATTTATTGGGGCAACCAGGAGAGTACCAGACGGAGGCTTTATCTCGGCACTCACAATCGAAAGTTATTTTCTCTCATTTCTTCTCCTTTCATATTTATAAAAACCAAGTCAAAGACCAAGTCAAGCCAAAAGTACTGAATGTATCTTTGGTCAAAGTTGAAGTGTTTTTATCTAAACGAAAGACATACCCTCAATATATGTTTCAGTACCAAGCTAAGCCAACGACCAAACTTTTTCTGACAAATTAAGACCCATTTAATCTGGTGCAATTAAGAGACTTTCATGAAGAATAAATTTTTATTTGGAACATCAGTTGAGTTTTTTATAAGATTATATTTTCTTTTGGGTCTTCAATTAAATCAGGTCGCTCATGATGATTGAAAATTTTCGTACTCCTCTCTGTTGGATAGGAACTGGAAAACTGAATTCAAAATTAATGAAGTGTTTTGTCAACAATTATTTTATCAGTCGTGTAGCACAACTCGTGCATTTTTAAAATAATAAATTTAGTTACTAAATTTTAGTTAAATTATAGTTAAAAATATTCAGTCGATGACAATTATACAACAATGTTTCTCCGAAAAACTGTCTCGTGTACCATAGTTATCGAAATATAATTTATAACAAGATAAATATGGTTGACCGTATAAGAGTAACACTATTATATTTTACCATGCTAAATAATTCTAAAGAATGGACTGTTCAGAAACGCGTAGGCGTGTAGGCAAAACGATATGAATGTGTAGTAAAAAACTAAACTCTATTTTGAGTCCGACAGTCGGACTCCGACTAAGGTAAAAATTAAAAAATTTTCTCGAAATTACAAAATTTAGTGAAAAATACTTTTTTTCACATACCCTTGACCTAACTTCTGAGAATACGCAACCCAAACATTTGTAAACGATATTATTATGACAACCACTATTTATCAAGAATTGTTCTGAACTTTTCATTGCAGAACTTCGTATCCTAAAAATATAAGTTAAGTATCCACTTAGTGGATTTCACTACCGTAATGTTTTAGACTTTTTAATGCACCTATGTAAGGGGTCAAGGACTGTATAGCTAGGATAAGTCAATATGAAACTACCTGTTTCTTATTTGACTGGAGGAAATATATTCATTAGCTATTACTATAGACTATTAGTATACATAGTAGTTACTGATAGTATAAATATTATGGAGGACGATTTTGACTTAATCCCCACTTGCGCGGTTGAGTATTTAATGACAGACAAAAATATTATTCATGCCAGCAAATATGGAGATAGAATAAAAATTTTGTGTCACAACCTTATTTTTTATTAAAAAAATTTTTAGTGATATTCAGCAATTGCTTATCTGACCGGACTTGCATGATGCATCATTCGGATGCAATTTTGAAATACATATTTTAAAGAGCACAAAATGATGTTACTTTACTAATTTCCTTCTTTTTGAACTGATTTTTTTTAATTTATTGCTGAGATTGATATGTCATGCAAATTGCATGCTGCAATGCATTCAAATTTAAATGCATCATTTGGATGCAATTTTCAAATGTAATCAGTTGTAAAAAAAGGTTTTAAGATCAACTTAAAATGCTTGGAGACGATGCAGATAATCTCAGAAAGAGCTGTGTGTCCACAACACCGTTTTGGAAAAGCAATACGAAAAAGTTAGCATCATAAAAATGTATTTTAATATATTGTCCATTTAAGATGATTCTTTGGAAATTGAATCTGTGTTTAAAACACACAGATGCGAAAGTGGGTAATAGAACATGGTGCGCTGATGGGGATTAACGTGAAGATTGGTCGGTTTGATAACAAAACACTAACGTCCTGTTCAGACCAGCATAAATTATAGGATTCAAGCAAGAATTAATACTAGAAATAGCAAGCGATAAATTCCATGCAATATCGAACATTAAAGTCTTTGAAGGGATTTCGAGAATAAACTTAATAATAATAAATTCTAAATAAATTTTGACAATTTAAAATTCAACGATAATCCTTCCTTGTCATAATGCTCAAATATATCCGTAAATTCATACAATAATCTCAGGGAATAAAATGGAGTCCAACAAAAGAAAACTAAAATATTAAAATTATTTGCAGATGGACTTATTTTGATTATGTGAGGTTAAACAACAAAAATTATTAAGAATAAAACATGTATTTATGAACGGTTTATCCATGTTTAACACCAGCTTATCTCGTCCCTGAACTTATTTTAGTTCGATGCATTTTGAGTATGGGGTTTCATAATTTCCAGGAAAATCACTTGGATAATGATTTTGAGGTTTATATTTACAATCTTGGGTAAAATGGCAATTTAAAGTTTAAATTATGGATTTCAGTGCCCGATCAAACCCAATCAAGTGGCTTATACTGCTTAATTGAAAGCTTGCATTGAAAGCTCTGCATTAACATGGAAAAATTTTGAGGCAAACTAAGGCAGTTTGCAATTTTTTTATAAAAAAAATTCCGCCTTCGCTCTACAAAGCCCAAAAAAGTGTTTTTTCATGCTCAATTTCTGACCACTAAGTGGCTCTTAAAAAATTTTGGATGGTCGGATTAGTGCTTCCGGGTATAACACTAAGTAAAGACTATACAGTATATTCTGTCTATATATAGTCTATACCAGGGGTCGGCAGAACTTGATCGGATCGGATTGGATACGCACTGTTTTCTAGTATATTGTATTCATTTCCGATTCAAGTTAGTTTAATTCAAAACTTTTGAATTAATACTGTACACATAACAGATCAATTTAGTTTGAAAACTGAAACACTTCGCACTTTCGGGCTATTATTCGAAGCTACTTTTGGATGTTTTTGGGCAAATCTAGGGAATCCAAAAATAAACAAATCATTTCATGTTTTGAAATAAAACGACGAACTCTCAGGAACGTTTTAACAGAACACTCAACCTCATTTTTTTTTACGTGGTCAGGAAATAAGATCGGAATTAAGATCGATCGATGAATCTTCAAAGAAATCAGATCGGATAAAAAGATCAACTAGTCGCTAGCGACACTAAAAGAAATACGAATTTGAATCGGTTTTAGTAAAAGTCGTTTTTTTCATATTCTCAACCGAAGAAAGCAATTTTCAGTCGAATTAATGTTAAAGATACGTTTACGAAACCAAATAAATTCATAATTCCCAGCAAAACAGTAGAACTAGGGAATGGATTACAGAATTCGATTAATAACATGACTGATCAATTTACTCGACCACACGCGGAACTAGAGAGCTTAGCTTGAAGAATGAAGTATTATTTCACAGTAAGCAGCACCCTACAAAAACTCAAAGAATCTGATAATATCAAAAGAGATGTCAAAGGTTTTAATTGATATTCAAAAATAAGTACTACCAGTATTTGAAATTAAATTAACTAACAGGGGGTATCATCTAATTCTTATCTTGTAAACGCGGTTGTTCATCTGTGTGACTTTCTTTACATAAATAAAAATAGTTGCCATTTCTGGTTACAACTTAATTAATTTGATGGGTCCTATAAGAACGGTCCTGTTATTAAAAGTATTCCTTATGCCCCATTTGGTCATTAACATTTAGTTCTTAGGAAAACGAGCAAAAATATAGAAAATTGCGAACAATTTGTAAATTTTTCGTTCGTATTTTCAATCAGGATATGTTGATTATGGAGAACAGTTGATCATAAAATCGTGATAAAACGACCGTGAAACTGCAGATAGTTTTTCATGAACTTGGAAAGAGGCAGAACATGGAATTTCGTTTTTAATGAATGATCACAGTGGCATTCAGGCAGGCTTTCTCAGCTTTTATATTTTCACAATCTACTCGTGAATTCTCAATATTTTTGATTTGAACCAAAAACCGGTTATCTTTTTTGAATAAAGTTAGAACATGAAACGTTTATTTGGTTTGCTGGTTAACCAGTTTTGTCAGAGCAGATTATTTGTTCATGCATATGAATATTTATGTTGCATATCTTAGTTAAATAATTCGATAATTCGTCTTTAGAAATATCTTATTAGATTCAAAATTTTTATTCTCCTAATAATAGAGTGAGATTTCCCAAGAAAATTGATTTTAAGTTAAACTTATTAAATTGTTTGGTTCTTAACCACGTAACCATAATATATGCTGTTAAATAAATTAATACATTATTGCCGACAAAAATAAGGGAAATCAGTAATGATAGATAAATATAACGTGTTGGTCTGTTAGACAAGTTATGAATTATATTGGCTAAGCGTCTTACCGCTAAACAAACTGAGAACTTCATGGAGCTTGATATTCCTTAGATTAGCAAGCAACTCTTGGTTTTAATTTATGCGATGCTATAATTAGTATTTTTTCACAAAATAATCTTACAAATAAATTAAGTGGGGACTCACAATCACTAAAATTTAGCTTTGAATTTACTTCTGCCTGTGAAAAGAAATTGCTACGAATTTAACCCTGCCGTCAATATGGACATAATTGTTTTTTTATAAAGTTGTCACACAATATCGCTGTATATCTGATAGCCGTTCTATAGCTCAGTTCTTCCGATACAATTTTTTGTGATTGATTGTCTTAAGTGATCACTTTAGCGTTTCCAATATCGAGCACTCTTGGCTATTATCATACCAAGACAAATCACTTGGACAAGATCAGTGGGATTCGAACGCGCTATAGTATTTGTCTAATTTTATGTAAATCGCACTTCGGTTAGGAAAGGATATAATGAAAACCAACTCTTGAGATTTTGACAAATTGAGATAACTAAAATGCACTTCGAGACATTATTCGAAATAGTTTCAGTAATTTTTTCTGCGTTAGCTGGTGAGACGAGTCTCTTGATTGCAAAAACCCCATTTTTGTATCAGAGAAATACGAGGATCACACGAAAATTTAATGTTTTGAACAAGTTTTTGTAAAACTACAACTTCCGTTTTCCGAAAAACTTAATTAAATTATGAACGGATATGTTAGAACAAACTGTATGAGCCAGGACATAAGGAAGGCTTTAAACCAGGTCTCAAAGGAAGGGTGACAACAAATACAAAACGGTTTGAAAATCTTACATGATTTGGTTATCATCAATCATACAAAAATTCATAAACTATAAATTCAATTGGTTTTTTTCTTCGCGATTTCGATTCGGCTAAGTGAAATATTTGGGGATTGGTTGTTCATGTGATCATGTGAAGTCAAATTTTTTGTAGTGGTTGATCCGATTTCTCTCCGTAATAAGTGAAAAAATGTGTATCAGTTGATTCGAAACGATACGGCACTATAGGAATTTTTGTATCGGTTAATCGATTCGATTCCAGTAGCTTAAATTTTTGTATTTGGTGGTCCAACTCCAGTATGATCATATAATAAGTCATAAATCGATCCTAAAAATCCAAAATCCATCGAAATATATGTCGAATTATTTTATTGTTCAAATCGTGAATGGGGTATCTAACCACATTCGTAGGGTTTTTCTACACGATAGTTTTAAACGCCAACAACTTGGTGAGTTTTCATATCCAAGACTATACTATCCATTATTATCCCCGCGGTCACTTAAAACTTATTCCTTATTTTTTTCAACAGGCAAATAAGTTTTAAAGTGACCCGGGATAATAATGGATTTCGCCAAAGATTTTATCAGAAAAAAAACGGGCGTTATGTACTATACAGCGATATTGCACTCTCGGCGTATATGGGCACAAGCCGAAATTTTAGCTGCAAATCGTGGAAATGCAAAAGTTGACGATATTGGCCAATTCGGCGATATGGGGCTTCCCCTGAAGTTAATATTTCAGAAAATTTGTTGATTCAAAATCAAAATCACTGGATAAGAAATTTGATTACATTTCCGAATGAACTTTCTCGTATGTTTAATGTACTTCGGAAAACATTGTGATATACTACAACGTGAAATTGTATCAAGCTTACTGTTCTTTATACTTGTATATTAGTGAACTACTTTAAGGGGTAGCAGCGTAGGAGATGGTACATTTTTGTCGAGTGCGTTGCTTTGAAAAAAAATGAAAATTTATTTAATTTTTCTAAAATGTAGTGGTCATATGCAAGACGTTTATATCTTTTTATTTTTCAACTATATATCTGCTAAAATAGGAAACCACACTTCACTACTCCCTTTTCAATGACCCGTATGTGGATTTTAATTTGGCTTAAGCGGATATTTTAACTCAAAGAAGTGAGTAAAGGCACTATATATATCATTATCCCTTATGCAAATTTGCTTAGAAATACGAGATGGAGAGTTTTTTTCGCGTTAAATAGAGAAAAATTTAGGAAAAAATCTGCCAACTGCAGTTTATTAAGCAAAATGTACTTTTAAAGAAGAGCCTATTACCCGCATTATATAAAGATTGTTAGAAATAATAAAATTGTAGTATACAAGATGCGTGCAAGGCTACGACCAGTCCTAAGAGTGTTGGGCTAAATCAGCAGGAATTAGGAAACGAATACTTGACGCTCGGTTGAAGCGAACAAGATAAAAATTTCAGCAATGATTGGCTATTATTTACGGCATTAAAAACTAATTTACTATTTGACTGACTTTCGAATCAATATTTCTAAGAGTACAACAAATGCAAAAAATTCATATTTAAACGATCAATATATGTAGATGAAAAAAGTGAAATCATTTTCTTACGTTTCAAAAAAAAATTATTTGACGGAAAATCTTAAAATTTCATATGCTTGATTTTTTGAAAATTTAGAATTATATGAAGTGACCAAATGTCTTCATAGATAAAATTTTATGATGATACCATTATTGTTAGACGATTAAGCCAAAATACACTAATCCTTTGTACTTAAATGCCTTATAACGTAACAGTTGTTAGTAATGACTAGCATCCGAGACTGCATCAGAATCTCAGCCCTTAAATTAGATAAAAGAGAAGCGAAACTATATGAAGGATAATTATTGGACGTTGATGTCGTTAATTATTAACAAGTTTTGGGTTTTTAAAGAGATGATCATCCTTTAATGAATTGCTAAAAGGAACTACAACTTTTTCACTGTATTTATTAACGTGATGTGTTCATTACAAAAGTATAAAGGGATTTGATCGATATCCTTATATAATTTGTAGAAATCACCAGCAGTTGGATAACTTTTCGGCTTACATCATCCCTAGAAAAACTCATGCTTCTAAAAAAAGTGTATAATATTCTAAAGAACGTATTTGAAAAAGAGGGTGGACTCGAGCGTGGCCTCAGTTGAAATTACTAGCTATGTAACACTAAGCAATAATTTCAGGCCATCATTTACTGAACAAACAAACAAAAAAATTTAACTCGACTTTCCAAAAAAACTCTGCCCCAAAAAAATCTATATCAGAAGATTAGAAGACTATGAGTGCAATTACCATAATGTACTTATGAATAAGTCACAAGAAACGTTACACTCGAAAACAAGTAATTGCTTCTCGGTTTTAAATAACCAAGTTTGCATCAAAAAATGGCAAGAATTTTTTTATTGCATTGTTTTCAGACAAAAACTCATTATCCACAAGATCTAGATCCTTTTTTACTGTAGGTAGAGTTCTAACTTCGCACGTCCATCTTCAACTCTTTATATTTACCACACCGAGGGAAGCGGATAGGTGTGGTAGGACTTGCCGATTCCAAACCACGAGCCTAGTAGTTCTCAATAGGAAAGTTTCTCAATATACCATTATTTACAGCTTATTACTTTATTTACACGTAATGATTTAAAAAATATATTAAAAATTTAAATTTAAACTAAATATAGGGATTGAATAAATGATTCAAATAAAATGTCTTTTAATATTTTTGATGCAAATTTAGCATTAAAAAATACTTTTCAAGTGATTTATAAATATTTTGAAAATTAAATTTATTGATAATTTACTTTTTTAATTTGAGCGCATTTTAATTCTTTGATCATCAAGTTGATCGGATATTACTTTCCTGACAAAACCAGATGTTTCACTAAACTTTATTTCAAAGATTACAGCTGAAATTAATTATGAATTCTTAATTATAATACTTTCGCTGAAATTCACAGGAAATGCGGGCCAACAAATAAGTGATTAATGTCACTTAAAACAGTGACTTCAGTGTGAAATGTTTAGAGTATAAATACTGAGCTGCCTTTTTGTTCAGTATCTCACGAGACAACGTAAAGGAACTTTAGTTTTCCACATTAAAAATTGGAATTTTTTTCTATGAATTATGCTTGGAGCGAGTTTCCAAACTTCTTGGCTCTTCAAAATGCAAAAAATAAATATTCTGTAAATAAACACACAAGTTGTAAAAATACATATAGTTTCTTTTATTGTTATATTAATTTCGACGTTTAAAGTCTTCTTTCAGTACAGTATATAATCAAATGATAAATAAATATCAAAAACATCTACGATACATGTTCTAAAAGAATTTAATAAATCTAACAACAAGTAAACGTCGAAATTAATATACGATAAAGAAAAACTATAATAAATTTATAAATCTCGAAATCAATGAAAATTGAACAAATCAAAGTGTGAAAATCTTAATTTAACCGTACAGCCCGTACGGTAGGGGTAATCTTACAGCAAATTAATTTGATTCAAGATTGAAAAGAGTTCAATTTATTTTTGACGGCCGTTTGATACACGTTTAATCCTAGAAAAAAACGGCGTGAAAACCTAGCAACTTTTGATATGAGGCTGTTTTCTGTGGAAATGCCAGAAACGTCATTTTTGAAATATAGGAAGCTCAAGTGTCTTACATATACAATTGTTTGTATTTCTCCGATTTTCGGCCTGATTGACTGTAAATTGACAAAAAAGTGCGCAATATATGACAATTTTGGAAAATTGGAAAATGATAATAGAAAATTTTAATGCCACAAAGAATTTCTTCGTATGATTTGTTTGGTACGATATTAACAACTATGGTCGGATTTTCCCCCGTATCAATTTGAAGCATTTAACTAAGGCTTAATTAAATCAGAGTCGCATTCCCCTCTTAAGGGGGTAGCGGTTCGCACTCTTTGTAAGAGTACTCTGGGTGTAAAAAAGCACGAAATTGCTAGGGAACACTCAGAAAGCATAAACTCATTTAAAAAAAAAAATCAAAAAAAATTAGTATTTTTCATTTGTTTCAAATTTTTCTGAGTATTTTTTGATCCAGTGAAACTCAAGCTTTAATTTGGTGGTCCTTTGACTATATCCGATCGGATATAGTCGAAGGACCACAAATTAAGCTTGAGTTTCACTGATCAAAAAATACTCAGAAAAATTTCTGAAAAAATGAGGATAATCGACGGACCTTATTTTCCCAGATTTCACTTCCGGTTTACTAAAATCCGATTTTCTAGAATCAACAAACATTTCAAAATTCGGCTTCATGAAATTGAAAAAAACTATATTTCACCATCTTTCCGAAATTAAATACTGCATTCTGAAAAGTAACCTATGAGGAGTAGACTTTGAAGAGCGAAAATCTTGAAATTAGCGGTTTTTCGCAGTTCTAGAAAAAACTAGTTGGAAATACAAAAAATCGCTCATGCAATGAAACCTTAAGTGTTTCCGTGTTGATGCCAAGTTGAGTGAGATCGTATGCAAGCTCTAGGAGGAGTAGTATTTGAAACTTCAGGTAGGTGCTCTAGAACTCGCCGCATGGTGGCCACCAGGTCTACCAAAAAGTTTCTGATAGTTTTTTTTGTGGATCAAGGATAGATCTACCATATGGTATTCTCAAAAGTTTCCGACCAGTTTGTATTCTGGTAAATTGGAGTAAAAAGTACATTATGCGACCGCTACATGAAGTTATGCGCATTTTCGGACTTTGTCAGGATAACAGTAATTCCTTGCCAAGTTACAATAATTCTGATTATGCTAGCGCACAAAAATTATCTCAAATATCTTGTGTGATGTTAACTACGATCAACTTTAAGGATTTCGGCTTTTATTCCGCTGCTCAGCAAATCTTGGTAGAAAACTTGACTTTTATCGCATTTCATTTTGTTCAGTTCCAATCTAAATTAAAATTTTCCGTTTCAAATTCAAGTTTTCCTTAATTTTTAGTAAAACTTTCTCTATTCTTAATTGTTAATCCGGTTACTAGCTGAATTTTTCAATAGATTACTTTGATTATCTAATATAATACAAATTTCTTCTATTCTCTCGAAGATATATAAATGAAAATTCTAGTGTTCGCGTCTCCACGCGTTTTCACGTCTGCGTAGAGCAATTTTTCGATCTCATTTTGCGGTTTCAATCCACACAACAAAAAAAATTCCGGAATGTAACGAAAATCCATCTATTTACCAATAATAGTCGACAATCGTTCCATTACTATTGTTCAGTATTTAATTGCACCTTAGTTATTTGTGCATGCTTCAACTGAGCAGTCTATCTAAACAAGACATAATTCAATTTCTGACAAAAAACTGAATTTTCTTGGAATTATGCCAAACTATGCAAACTTGACCCTTAAATCAATAAATTTGAACGCTCCGATAACTTTATCCTACTTTTGTATCCAAATTCTAATTGTAGGCATTCAGTAAAACAATTAAACTTTATAAAGATTGAGAAATTCTTATTTACTATCAAGAATGGGCACTCGGTATTTTCAAAACTTTTCAGAATTATTTCTTCTATGTGAACTCTCGAATAATCATTACTAAGAGTTGATTACTCTGTTCATTTAATTGCAATTATTGTAGAATCAAGCCATAAAAAACAATTTATAATCCAAGAAAGACTATAATTCAGGGGTCGGCAGAACTTGATCGGATTGGATTAATGAACTTGATCGGATTTGATTGGATCAACTTTTTTATATGAATTCCGACAAGTTTTTGAAAAACTCCTCAATCCGATAGTCAGATCAAGTTTTTAAAATTAAACAAAATCCTCAATCCGATCAGGTTCGCAGAATCGCATCCGATCAGGTTTTTAAATTTCCTCAATTCGATCAGGTCAATCCGATCAATATTTTTGAGACGATCGCCAATCAATCCGATCAGATGATATATTAATAAAACTCGAAATTAGGTTAATTGTTCTCAGTTAATTCAAAAATTACATTTTGGAAAATCTACAAATACTAACAAGTGTTGAGGCAAGTAATTGATTTAGTCGAGCAATTATGACAACCAAAGACGTTAGCTCTAATTTGGTATTTGATCTGGCTTGCGCTTGTCCGGAAACAAATCGTCGGCTAGGCTGGTGACAGCACGAAACCTAATTGGTTGCTTTGACGTTACTTTTTTCAGGCCAAATTAGAAAACATATGAAAGAACTCGAACATTGAGGAAAGATCGAATCGAGCAATATAACGCCAACAAAATATATCGAATTAGAACCTTAAATATTTAAAAATTTGAAGAGTAAAATTAAAAAAAATTGTTTTTGGAAGTTCACAATTTTGCCCCAAAAATTAATATCTATAATGGGATGTGGTTCTTTTAATTTCTTGCGTATAATGTCATTAAAATGCAGAAATTAATCGTTGATGTTTTAAAGCATAAAAAAAACCAAATTGCCAAATTTTTGTGTTTTTTATTTTTAATAAATTTTTTTGAAATTTTTATTGATAAAAGAAATTACCTCAAACCTAATTAAAAACAAAATGGAGTTTTATGTTTTTTTCATTTAATTTGTGAAACAATGAAGCCCCAAATTGACCAAAGGGCCGATAAAAGGGGATTTGATTACATCTTTATATCATTTTGTTTACAAAAATTTCTACTCGACAAAAATAATTTTTTCAGAAAATATAAAATTAACCTTAAAAATTTTCCAATCAATGTATTACAAATTTTCGTTGTAAAAAAACAATTGTATTATAAATTTTATTTTTATTGAAAAGAAATAACCTTTAACAATATTTATTTTATTTTAGTTGATGACAAATTGAAAGCGTAGGATTTGATACTTATATCATTGTACAATTTTTACGATAAATAATTTTAGATTAATTACAATTCCATTATGTATAAATTTACATATTTAAATTTATTTTAATGATACTTTTTTACCTAAAGACTTAAATATATAAAAACAATCTTATTTTTAAATTGTCAAGTTTGAAAGAAATTGTCGTATTAAAAAAATTGCCAAAGGTTGTCGAATTAGGAGAATAGTCGTAATTTTAGAAAAATTTTTTATCAAATTCTGAAGAAAATTGTTCGAATTTTAGAGAAAATTGTCAAAGGTCAGAGAAAGTTGGTAAATTTTCAATAAAATTGTCAAGCTGAACTTAATTGAATAAAATTGTCAACGTTACAAAAAGCAACTTAAATCCGTGGGACACAGAGCCTTTAAACCGCCTAAGATTTAGCCGTTAGCTCGAGCATACGTAAAAATCATCCGCTTAATCCGTCGGAATAATAGCGATTTTCGTTGAAATTTGACACAATACTATTAGATCATGAAAAACAAATTTTAAAATCTCCAAAATTTTGCAGCACTTTTCAATCTTCGACTTTTAAACTCTAACAGAGTTCGAAAAATAGTTTCTTAATTTATTGTTAAAAATGCTACAAGTTCAGAACTTATAGAAAATTAATAGACTTTCTACATTATAGAAATTTTGAACAAAATTGAGAACTTTCAGAAAAATTGTCGAATTTTATAAATATCAAATTTTTGCGTAAATTGTCAGATATTAAATGAATGTATGTAAGCAATTAAAAGCCAAAACTTTAAGAAAACTTTGTCGAAACTTGCTACAAAATTGTCAAATTTGAATGGAAAATTTTCAACTTTTAAAAAACATTGTCAAATTTTTGCAAAAAAAAATTTAATCTTTTAGAAAAATTCTCGAATTTTCATAAAATTATCAAATTTGAAAAAAATTGTCAACCTTTACGAAAACTGTCAAATTTTAGCGAAAATTGTCAAATTGTAATAAGAAAAAAAATGGTTTTTTTAAAATTTTAAAAATTATTTAAATTTGCTAATAATGTTCAAAATTTTTAAATATTAAAATTTAAAAAAAATGTCAGATTGGGGAAAAACCGCATTGAACATTGTCAATTGAAAACATTGTCAAATTTTAAACAAATATTCGAAATTTCAAATTGTCAAATTTTTAAAAAAATATTTTAAATTTTAAGAAAAATTGTCAAAGTCCAAAAAAATAAGCGAATTTTGACAAAACTTGTCAATTTAAGAAAATCACAGAGAGAATTCAAACCATTAGAAAATGTGAATTTATTGCGAAAAGATTCAATTTGAAAACAAATTGTCAAATTGAGAAAAAAATGTTTAAATTTTACATAAATTAGTTTAAATTTTACATAAAAGAAATTAGATAAATGTTAAATTTCATAAAAGTTCAAATTTTATAATGTTCACAATAAAGAAAATTTACAAATTTTAAGGAAATTGGTAAATATTTTTATGAAAATTGGTAAATTTAAAGAAATTCTGTGAAGAATTCAAAAAAAATTGTCAAATATTTAGAAAAAACTGTCAAATTTTAAGAAAAATTTGTAAAATTTTTTGCAAAATTGTCAAAATTTTATTTAACAATTGTCCAAATTGCAAATTAATTTGGTTAAATTTTAAGAAAATTGCAAAGTTTTTAAGAAATTTCAAATTTTTGATTATATTAATTTTGAATTAATTGATAAATGAAATTTTTGATAAAATTGTCCAATTTTTAATAAAATTTGCTTTCTTATAGGGAAAAATTGTCAAATTTTTACAATTTGTCTCACTTATAGAAAATTGTCAAATTTTCAGAAAAAATCTCATGTTTTTAAAAAAATATCAATTACAGAAAATTGTCAAAGTGGTTGAAAAATGGTCAATTTTAGGAAAAATGTCAAATTTATTAAAAAATGTCAAATTTTAAGAAAAATTGTCAAATTTAAAAAAAATGTCAACATTTTCTTGGAAAAAATGTCAAATTTTTTGAAAAAAAGCTGTCAAATTTTTGAATTAAGATTGTTAATATTGAAAATTAATTTGTTTAATTTTTTAAAAAAAATGCCAAGTTTTAAGAAGAATTTGTCAAAGTTTAAAAAAATTTACAATTTCTGATAAAAGTGTGAAATTTAAAATAAAATTGTCAAAAATTTTATTTTAATTTCACAATTTTCCTTAAAATTTAACAAATTCTTTAAACTGTGGCGATTTCTTGTTCAAAAAAATTGACGATTTTTCAAAACATTTAAATTACGTTTTTCAATTCAACAATTTTCGAAAAAATTTGCACTTTTCTTCAAATTAAATCTTTTACGCAATAAAATAAAATTATCTACAGTACGCGTGAAGTTGAAGTGGCGATGTTCGTTTGTGCTGAAATTAAAACCTTCTCTCTGTGTAATCAACAAAAAATTATACGCGTAGGTTTTATCAGCCAATAAGAGCGCTTCGGATATGATCCCCTTAAATGCAGAAAAATGACTTAAAATAAATTTCGATTATCATTCCAATTTAGAATTCAATTTATAGGAACAATAGATATAAAATATTTTATGCAAAAATTCCATAACTCTAAAAAGGTTGATAAGAGAGCGCTTCGGATATGACTCTTAAATGCAGAAAAATGACCCTAAATAAATTATCGATTTCATTCATTTAGAAAGTTAAATTTATAAGGACAAATAGATATAAAATATTTATGCAAAAATTCCATAAACTTCTAGAAAAGATGATAGAGCGCTTCGGATATGATCCCTTAAAATGCAGAAAAAAAATGACACTTAAATCAAAAGATTTCGATTTTCATTCAATTTAGAATTAATTTAAGGAACAAATAATATAAAATATTTATGCAAAATTCCATACTTCTAAAAAAAGGTGATAAGGAGCGCTTCGGGATATGATCTTCCTTAAATGCAGAAAAAATGACCCTAAATCCAAAATTCGATTTTCATTCAATTTGAATTAAATTTAAGAACAAATAGATAAAAATATGTATGCAAAATTCCATAAACTCTAGAAAAAGGTGATAAGAAGCGTTCGATTATGATCCCCTAAATGCAGAAAAAATGACCCTAAATCAATATTCGATTTTCATTCGATTTTGAATTAAATTAGGAACAATAGATATAAAATATTTATGCAAAAATTCCATAAACTCTTTGAAAAGGTGATAGAGCCTTCGGATATGATCCCCTTAAATTGCAGAAAAAATGACCCTAAATCAATATTGCGATTTTCATTCAATTTGAATTAAATTTAAGGAACAATAGATATAAATAATCTATGCAAAAATTCCATAATCTAAAAAGGTGATAAGAGCGCTCGGATATGATCCCTTAAATGCAGAAAAAATGCCCTAAATCAAATTTTCGATTTTATTAAATTTTGCATTAAATTTAAGGAAAAAATAGATATAAAATATTTATGCAAAAATCCTTCATGTATCCAGTCATTTATTTGTGTATGCAGCATGGAATTCAGCTGGAAAATATTTTCGTAAAACCATTTAATTCCTTGAAGATTATACCCTCGAACTTTGCAGCTTTTACGCAAGCATTTTTCAACAAGTTAAATTTCCTGTTCTTGTGTTAAATAGGTTTGAAAATATCTCTAGGAATTTCAGGAGGAATTTCTCTGTCAATTTCCGGAGCAATTTGAATAAAAAATTTCCGGCATTCTCAAAATATTTCTTCTAGTCTGATTCAAAACTATAAGGGTTTGACGTAATATAGTGCTAGAGGGCAATGAGCAAAATGCAGCTGCTATTTTTTTGAACCGATCATTTCCTTAATTAATAAATCCTGCTTGATTATCGCTTGAGATGGGAAAATTTCGGTTGAACACAGCGGGCCGTCAGTGCGTCTTTTTCCGACACAATTTTAAGTCAAAGGGACGAACCATTTTACATTTCAGATAATTCTTATTTATTTTTTGTGTTCTACAATTGTTGGTACCTATGTTAAGTTTTGTCTTTTTATAAATATTTTATAAATAGTTAATTTTTATAGAAAGCAATTTCTTTTAAATAGTTAACATTTCACTAAAGTTGACTTCGCTACTTGAAACTAAAGCTATTCATCAAATATCGATTTTGTATAAAACCCCGTTTTTTTGTTTCACTCAACCGACATCATTTCAATATTTGTGGATTGCGCTACTTGAAACTCACGCGGTATGTGTTTTTTTTAGAGGGAACATGTGTTCGAAGAATCGTCTAAAATTTGGGAAGAATTTCTCGAATTGTTTACTTTTTGTTCCCACGAA
>SCLH01000023.1:193217-234153 GCA_004367855.1 Oikopleura vanhoeffeni
TTTTTTGATCCCGATCCAATCCGATCAGTTTTTAAAACTCCAACCATCGCGTCAATCCGATCAGGTTTTTAAATTTCCTCTCAATCTGATCAAGGTCAATCACAGTATCAGATATTTTATTAACTCCGAAAACGTTTATTTTTCATCCGAAGGTATCAATCATATTTTGACGATCATCCATGATAGAATATATTAATAAAAACTCGAAATTAGGGTAATTGTTCTCAGTTTAATTCAAAATTACATTTTGGAAATCTAAATACTAAAGTTGAGGCGAAGTAATTGATTTTCGAGCAATATGACACAAAGACGTAGATCTAATGTTGCATTTCTGGCTTGGCTTGTCGGAAACAAATCGTGGCTAGGCTTGGCTTGACAGACGAAAACCAATCGGTTGGTTTGACGTTACTTTTTTAGCCAAAATTAGAAAACATATGAAAGAACTCGGAAGCATGAGGAAAAGATCGAATCAGAATAAACGCCAACAAAATATAATCGAATTTAGAACCTTAAATATTTAAAAATTTGAAGAGTAAAATTTAAAAAAAATTGTTTTTCGGAAGTTCACAAATTTTGCCCCAAAAATTAATATCTCATAATGGGGTTGGTGGTTCTATCCAATTTCTTGCGGCTTATAAATGTCATAAAAATGCAGAAAATTAATCTTGATGTTTTAAAGCATAAAAAAATCACAAATTGCCAAATTTGTTGTGTTTTTATTTTTTATAATTTTTTTTGAAATTTTTATTGACAAAAGAAATACCTAAAACAAGATTAAAAACAAAATGGAGTTTTATGCTTTTCATTTATATTTTGTTGAAACATGAGCCCCAAACTTGACCAAAGGCCAGATAAAAGAGGGATTGATTACTCTTTATATCATTTTGTTTAACAATTTTCTACGATAAAAATAAATTTTTTCGAAAATATTAAAATTAACCTTCAAATTTTCAAATGTATACAAATTTCAGACAATTTTTCTAAAATTCGACAATTTTTTTTTTAAAATTCGTTCAATTTTTACTCATAATTTGACAAATTTTCTAAACATTCGAACAACTTTTTTAATAACTTTAAAAATTTTTTAAAAATTCAAATTTTTTTAAAAATTTTATTTTTTTGAAAAAAAATTCCAGGCTCATTAAGAATTTAGAATTAAATGTGCTTCAGATGAACCGAAAAGTCCGAAAATTGTTTTTAAAACTGTCAAAATTTAATTAAAAAAAGGTTTTGAAATTTTATGACAAGTTTTCAAACCATTACTTATTTTTATTGAAGTTTCAAATTTTCAAAATAATTTTATGAAAAACTTTCTTTAAAATCTCTTAAAAAAATTTCGATTAAAATAATCAAACTTATAAGATAAAATTTCAAATTTCTAAGAGAATTTAAAATTTTCTTCAAAAATATAAAATTTGAAAAAAAGGTTTTGAACAAAGTATTTCATAATATTCTCATTCATATAATTCTGATCCTTTAAAATTTAAGGTTTCCAAAATATTAATAATGTTTAGAGAAAGTATCTTATTTTTCATGCCGTTTTCTAAATACACCGCGTCCGGCCTAATCATTAATCAAAATTTTAATTTATGAAGCTAATAATTATACTCTATGATTATAATAGCCCCAAAATCTTTTATGAAAATTCTTTCCAAATTTATTCTTCAGATTCCGATCTAGATCGGAAATATTTGTCGGATTGGGCGTCAATCCGATCCAATCCGCATCAAGATTTTCCACGAAATTGTTCATCAATCGATCAATTTTTTTTTAGTCTGGTCAATCCGATCAGGTCAATCCGATCAAGTTTTTTTTTACGGCTCAATCCGATCAGGTCAATCGATCAGGTTTTTCAAGTCGGTCTGCCGCGATCCGTCTCGAACTGGTCTATACTGTATAATATATGCTTTCCTTTAAATTTTTTCTGGAAATCAACTCTTTAACCAGCGATCTGGGGCAGAGAACCAACCTAGCCAATAGATTTGATTTTCGAAAGAAAATATTAGTGCTTAAAATTCTTACCAATCAACGATTATAATTGAACTACAATATAATCTAACGTTGGCACATCCTCTTCTCTTTACTGTAAGTAATTTGAAATTTTCTTTAAAATTTTTTTTCTGAAATTTGACATTTTTTTAAATTCGATAATTTTTTTGGAAATTTGGCGATTTTCTTTAAATTTGACGATTCTTTCAAAAAAATGAAAGTTATTTCAAAAACTTGACATTTTTACAGCGTGAGTGTGCTCGATTTCTCCCCTTTTTTACGGTGACGCAATATGTCACGTGATGTTTTTCTCTTGTTTTTCACCCAGCTCCCCTTTTTCGTTTGAAATTTCGTGCTTATTGATCCAATAGTACAGTTTTGATCAAGTTAATGAACATCTATCCCAATCAGAATGCAACTCATGCAGTCGATATTCTTCAGGATATTTTTTTTTCACGAATAGTTTAATCGCTTCATCTCTCGTCAACTTCTTTTTAAATTTGGGTTGGGATCGTCTGGGTAAAATTGTCAGTCGGATTTTTCCGTCCATAATATTTTTCTCTTTTTTATTTTAGTCGAATTTAATTTCTTAATATCAAATTTATTATTTTTGTTAAATTATTTAAAATAACTTTATTAAACTAAGTTAATAAGTCTAGAGCACACTCTAAAATCTGCCTCTTTTTTACCGGGTGAGATTGCGCCAGAAAAAATATTTGTTTACATCTGCCGCTTTTTCACCCATTTGGTGGCTGTCAAACCGTCTGGGTAAAAAAGGCGAGAAATCGAAAAAACTCACGCTGTATAAAGACTTGACAATTTTTGTCAAAAATTTGACAAATGAATTTCAAATTTGACAATTTACTTGAATTTTTTTTTTGAAAATGGTTATTTCTTCATTAAATTTGACAATTTTCAAAAATAAGACTTTTTTTTAAATCAGACAATTTTTTCTTAAAATTTGACAATTTTTTTTAAAATTCGTCAATTTCACTCATAATTTGACAAATTTTCTAAACATTCGACAACTTTTTTATAAGTTTAAAAATTTTATAAAAATTCAAATTTTTTTAAAAAATTTAATTTTTTCAGAAAAAAATTCCAGGCTCATTAAGCATTTAGAATTAAATGTGCTTCAGATGAACCGAAAAGTCCGAAAATTGTTTTTAAAACTGTCAAAATTTAATTAAAAAAAGGTTTTGAAATTTTATGACAAAGTTTTCAAAACATTACTTATTTTTATTGAAGTTTCAAATTTTCAAAATAATTTTATGAAAAACTTTCTTGAAAAATCTCTTAAAAACATTACGATGAAAATAATCAAACTTATAGGAAGAATTTCAAATTTCTAAGAGAATTTATAAATTTTCTTCAAAATATTAAAAATTTGAAAAAAGGTTTTGAACAAAGTTTTCTAATCCATTCTTAGTTCCTGATCCTTTCAAATTTTAAGGTTTTTCCAAAATATTAATAATGTTTAGAGAAAGTATCTTATTTTTCATGCCGTTTTTCATATACACCGCGTCCGGCCTAATCATTAATCAAAAATTTTAATTTATGAGCTAATATTATATACTCTATGATATAATAGCCCCAAAATCTTTATGAAAATTCTTTCCAAAATTTATTCTTCAGATTCCGATCTAGATCGGAAATATTTGGTCGGATTGCTGTCAATCTGATCCAATCCGATCAAGTTTTCACGAAATTGTTCTCAATCCGATTAGGTCAATCCGATCAAGTTTAATTTTTGGGCAATCCGATCAAGTTTTATTTTCGGTCAATCCGATCAGGTCAATCCAATCAAGTTTTTTTTTCTGGTCAATCCGATCAGGTCAATCCGATCAAGTTTTACTTTCGGGTCAATCCGATCAGGTCAATCCGATCAAGTTTTTTTACGGCTCAATCCGATCAGGTCAATCCCGATCAGGTTTTTTCAAGTCGGTCTGCCGACCCCTGCTGGAAATCTCCTTTTCAAATATCGAGGGTGATTTATAATATTAACAGTATGTAAGATTTTTGCTCTCTTTTTTTCAACTTGGAAAAATCTGAAAAAGGGAGCAAAAATCTTACATACTGTATTAATACCCACTTATTATTCATTTATATTATCGATGGAACAAGTTGCGAACTAGGCCTCTGAGAGTTAATTGTTTCATTTCACGAAAATAGAATTATAAATGAAATGCCATAACATTCTCCTGGTAAAAAATATTATCTAGACCATTCCTAGACCCTAACGAACTTAATTAAAAATCAGCTCTCTTACGCCAAGTATTCTCCTCGCCTTATATTAGTCTTTATTTGGTACTTTATCTATTTCCGACAAAAAAATTGTGATTGCGTCATGGCACGCTTTTCAAAAAAAAATTACTGAACCGTAAAATTAATGCCCAGAAGGTTTTAGACCATTACTACATCCGCAAAAACTGGGCGCTATCATAAAAACTTGATCCCAAAATCAATTTGCCTTTGGAAAACAGTTTATTACAACATTAAACGACCAAAATTTTTCAGAAAGATGGGCCAATAGAATCAGCATTCAAGTTTGATTTATGAAAATTTTTAGATCGAATATTATTCCTTGTCTTCAAAAGCATTATTTCTTGGTGTACATATCTTGTGGCCAGGTCGTTTAATTTCGATCTTTCAGGCGAAACGCATTTTAGTTAAACATGACTATACGGTATAGTTTATACCCATGTGCTTAGTTTTCTGATTTGGTCGAAAGTTTCTTATTGGCTGTTATTTGATTGATGGTCCAATTAAAGACATGAAATGTGACAAGGCTGGTGTGACTACTGCAATTTTTCTGGATGAATCACTTTTCCCATTCCGAGTGTCACAAAAGAAAAGTTTTGCACAATTTTAAATTTACATTTCAGTTAACTATTTTGAAAAATAAATTTCCGTTTAAATGAAATCATGAAATAAAGTCATAAGTTGTATGACTGCGATGTTACCCTAAGGATAGTTGTTAATATTTTCATGAACAAATCGACCCTTCCAATTATTTTTGTGGCACTTTCAAGTTTATACGATGAACTTGAAATTGACCTTGAACCAGAAATGAAATATCTCACGACAATTTAAGAGCCATTTTACCAGAGAATTTTGTAACAAAAATTATAATTATTTTTGGAAAGAGCGATAGCAATTTATTTGAAGTTAAATATGAGGTGGTTTCAAATATAAATAAAGGTTTAATTTCATCTTATTATTGCACTTTTGTGTGTAACTGGAGGTCATTTTCTCNTTATTTCTCCAATTGTATAGCAAATTGGCTGAATCGCATTTTGAGACAATAAAAATATATAAGTTAATGATGAAACTTTGCTTATATGGCTCGACTTTTAGAATGGCAGCTAGATGGCAGAAATCAAGTCTGGGTACAGACTCACTTCTAAAGTCAACGAGTTAAAATTGTCCTGATTGTGTCTGCAGAGAAAATTTAATGATTTTAGAAAGATGAATATCAGCAAAAAAACATAATATTTTTTATGATCTACAGTATGTGTTATTTTCTCTTGAGGACTAAAGTTTTGTTTTAACCTGACCCCTCGCGAAAAAAATTAATACACACTGTACACTGACTGACCATTTATGGAAACCCACTTTCGCGAAAAAAAAATGGTTTCCATAAATGGTAATGAGTTTCGATTAAATGAGTATGGGTTTCCATTAAATGGTTATGGGTTTCCATTACATGGTAATTTTGTGCAAAATTTGAATAGTTGTTTTCAGCCAAAAAATTGAAAAAAAATTGGAAAATTTTTTAGTTTTTTTCTAAATTACATGTTCAGGGATCAAGTATAGAGCAGCCAAAATCAACAAACTTTTTGGAAGAGTTTGGAGCAAATTAAACACCAAAAACAGAGTTCATTTTACTCAAACATGCATTGTTTTTCAAAAATGGTTTCCATAAATGGTAATTCCTTGGTTTTTTAAAATGGTCCATAAATGATAATGGGTTTCCATTAAATGGTTGTGGGTTTCCATTGAGTTGTAATGGGTTTCCATTATCGGGGGTTTCCATAAACGGTTAGTCAGTGTACATTAACTCTCTGTATAAAATAAACGCTCTCTTTGACCAGACCTTCGACCTGCTTTTTGACCGATGAAAGCACCGTAAATTGAAACATTGACCATAACGGCTTCGACAATGACGGTCAAACACGCAACGGAATTCCGTCATAATTTACGTTTCCGCTGACGGTTTGCATCTAAAAGGTGCTAATTTTTAGTTCATTCAAAAATTAATCTATTTATTCCGCGGTTTCTCAAATTTGGTTTTGCAAACTCAAAAAAATTTCATGCCCTATTGTACAGAAGACCGATTTTGGTCATCGGAAATATCAAAAGAAATGTTTGATTTTCGTATATTTTCTTAAAAACGTCAATTTGTATGGATTGCCTTCGATTCTGACTGTGTAGTTTCGCTAATTAGCGCGCGCGCTCCATGGTGTATCGATCATAGGCGATTACAACACAAAATAACAATTCAGAATAAACAAATTGGATCAAAAGCCAAAGTTTTACATCATCTCACGATCCACAGGTACTTATTTTTCTAATTCAAATAAAAGACCAACTTTGGCCCTAATTTCTGCCAGTTTGTTGCTGATAAAGCTACATTGTAAACTTAAATTGCTTTATTTGGTGTTAAATTCTTATTTGAATGAAAAATGTTTTTACTCGGCGATATAGGGACAGAGAAGAAATTTGTTCAAAAATAAAAAAAAAACCGCGTAGGCATGACATGATGTCATTGACATCATATGTTGAATTCGTTTTCCAATTTATAAAAAGTTTTACAGTAGGTTCGAATGAATCACCAAAATACGGAGAATTAAGTTCTCCACCGAACGCAGTCAAATTAAAGTTAAAAAAAGTGAATTTGGGAAATTCAATCTTGAAAATGACGTCATTCATGACGCCCAAAAAGTAATTTGGGATAAAACTGTCGAAAAAATTTGGCGATATCGGCAAATTCGGAGATATTGGCACATTCGGCGATATTGGCAGTGGAAGTATTTAACCTTAAAATTGTGTAATTGCGTAGGTTTTGTCCGACGATTTCGGCCCCCCTGTGAAACACAAATAAAACACATCTAGCCGTTTTATATGATTTTTCATGCAAATAAATTTGTGATCGAAGTTAGCTTTGTTTTTATCTAGAAATTGAAAATGGAAAAATTATAAAAGTTTTCAACTTTTCCTCTTATTGATATTTGAAGAAAAATAATTATTCAAGAAAATCTATGAAAACATGATAAAACTACGTTTCTACATTAGTTTTCAATGTCGATCCCGTCCCGATCACATACAAAATGATGATTTATGAACTTGTGCTAGCCTCTGGTTATGCAACTAAGACTGCAAAAGTATCTGAGCTAGAAATTGTAAGACCTTGGTTCTTAACGATTTGATATCATACATGGGGGAGCCAGAATTTTGTGCTGAGATTATGTTCATCATAATAGGTTTTTGAAAGTAAAGACAGTCTTCACTATCAAAAGCCTATTTTATAGTCTTCAGAAGACTCTCACTTTATGACCTACAAAACATCGAATTTTTGGGAACAGTTCTGAGAAAACTTGATCCAAAATAAAATGTCTCCGTCTGTCTAACGATTTCAGCCAATTAAACTGAATTTCGAGAACCGATATTTTCACCGATCAAAGTCAAAACGGCAAGTTGAAAAGTTTTCTAATTTTTTATCAGATTCTCTTTACGATCTCAATCTTTCAGAATCATCACAGTCTTATTTCGAGTTACTTTTTGCATGATTGACCTCCAGAATTGTACCTTCGTAGTTGAACCTAGAAATACATCCAAATTGTGTGGGTTTATTTTAGATCAGTCAGAAATCAGACTATTTGAGGTTCTCCTTTTATTTTATTCTTGACGCAACTTTAGACAACATCGAAATTTTTTCAAATTGTTCGATTTTAAAATATGGTGTTCTCAACATTTCTTGAAATTTCTAATCTGAGTGCATCCTCACCGCGCGCGTTATTTACTCCACGCTTCATGGTGCAATATCAAACGTTACTCTGACATGCAACATAATACGCTAGTATAAACCAATTGCCTCAAAATGGTGGCGCTCCCACGATTCAAATCCCCCTCTCCAAAAAAGAAAGATAGAATGTGTATCAAACTTTTGTGCTCCTTATTGCCTCTGAAAAATCTTCAGGGGGCCCAACGAGAGAGGAGGGCGAAAACTGCTCCCTGTACCTGTAGCGGCGCTACTCTACTCTTTTGCCCTCACTGATCCTGATAGTCCCGGACCACCACTTACTACTATTCATAGAACATTTTACACAAACAGAAATAACAGCTCAATTAACATTGTCCTTCACATTGCTTTTTTTTATGTATCAAAAAAGTGGCCAAAAAAACTTTCAAAAAAAAAGAGATTAAATCCGAGTTTACGAAAACATCTCTTCCTATAAATCAGCAACAAAGGTAAATTTTCGTTTTTGACAGTTATTCAAGTGAGATGACAATTAATTGTCACGTCAAATGAGTCTAAAAAATCTAACTTTTTATTTCTAGAATAATGGATCCTGCTGCGCTTAGACTTTACTATGCAAATCTTAACCGCCTCCCATCATTTAGCCAATTTCGACCATCAATGTCAATGTGGCCATCAATGACCCACACCCCTTTAATTGCTTCTCCCCCACATTTTCAACCATTTTCATACCCTCAAAAACGGTCCGATTCTTGTGCTGGATCCAGTGCATCAAATTCATCCGATACGAACGGCTCGGACACAAATGGATCTGGAGACGAGGTAATTATTAATTTTATACGATATCGTTAAATTATCTGTTATATCGATTTTGTAGTACATGATTTACTATAAAACAGGGCGCCAATTTTCAGAATGCGTAGAAAAAATTGAACGATTCCGTGAAACCGCCAATTAACTCACGTTGCCTTTTTTGCCAAGTGCAGTTCATATTATCCAGACCAATAAATTGAAATTTTCAGGTTGATGTAGAAGTCATCGATAACGAAACCTCGGGAAATGGCCTCAAATTCAGCATTGGAAATCTCCTGAAATCAGAGCCAAAAAAATCACATAGCATGCGACCGCTTTTTCACAGCCATGCTTTTCCTTGTAATCATAATGAGCAATTTTCAGCTCAACAAGCCCAGTTTGAAGCTCATTCTCTTTACAGTTCGATGATAAAAATGCAACATCATCAAAATACACTTCAACACATTAAACAAGAGGTAAATTTTAAACAAAAAAAAATTACGATATAAATTTTTGACATGAAATTTGACACTTTTGAAATTGAAATCAACCCAAAAATTATTTCAGCAATTTTTCTTTTAATCTAAATGTACTTGTGATTAAAAAAAGATAATTTTTTACATTTGAAATTTGACTCCAAAATATAAAAGAAATGCAAAATATGATCCATAAATGAGAACAAATTTTGTGGAATAATTTAAGTAGGAAGCCTAATTATTTCGACTGAAACTTGACTACAGAGTGGAAAATGTGAAATATGATCTCAAAATGAATAAAGTGAGGATCAAGTTTTTCAAATAATTTGTAATACAGTAGGTAAAAAAGTTGTTCGAAGACAACAAGCGAAAATTTTCTGGATCAAAGCCTATAATTTGGAAGAGCATTACTTTTAATCCAGAGAAAATTGGACCCTATGTTCTCGAACAATTTTTTTACATACTGTAATGTTTGCTATGGAATTTAGGCAAACAATAGTAAAAATTTTCTGACTCAAAGTATAAGATTAAGCTTAATTTTATTTCGTAAATAGCAAAACTTTATTAATTAACTTAGCATAAAACTTCCGTCCGATTCTAATATTGTAAAAATATGATTATCACATTGCAATTAGATCACCAACCGTGCCCCAGTTTAACTCTTCATCCCATTTTCCATATGCTGCCCAAAAGTAGCTTCGGAAAGTGCTTACAAATTAGGCATTGTTTATGTCTAAACTCGGTGGGCGACCTAAATATTACACCACTTTATTCGTATTTTATTTTGATATTATGAAACTTCTAATTTGGAGTTACGTGGTGAGGCCGTGTTTAACATGTAAATAAAATATACTATGTCCAACTGGCTCCGCACAAAATAAATCATTCAATTTATCAAATATCTAACGTGTGTTCAACAGAGGCACAGTTTATAGTAATATCAAAATATTTTGGTTTCAGACTCGGATTTTAACCGTTATACTTTTAGAATGACACCGAGGAGATTATAGAGTCTAAAGAAGGTTCGCAATATAAATGTGAAATTTGTGGAAAATGCTTTAAACACGTTCGAATGCTAAATCGTCACCGTCGAAATCACTCGCCGTTCAAAAAATACAAGTGCAATTATTGTGGAAAAGGATTCAACGATTCTTTTGATCTGAAACGACACGTTCGAACCCACACTGGTTTGAATCATATATCATTTAGAAATTTGAAAAAACTGCATGCCTTTTTTGCATCCCAAAAATGTGAATATTTTGAACGATTTATTAATTTTTATCTTAGGAGTGAAACCGTATTCTTGCGATTATTGTGAGAAATCTTTTACACAGAGATGTAGTTTGGAATCTCATCAAGACAAAATTCATGGAATGAAGCATAAATTGGCGTACAAACAACGACGTGAAAAAATCTATGTTTGTGAAGACTGCGGATTTTCTACAAATGACGTTAGGTAAATATCATTAAAATTTCTTTAATAAAAAGGGACGCTTTTTGATTCATTCCAAATCAACTAAGCTTTTTTACCGCATATTTATGCTTCGATGGAACAATCACTTGCGAAAATTGTCAGAAAGTCATTCACTTTCTGCTGCAATGAGTACTATAATTGTGAACGATTGTAGTGAAATTTTTTATGCCTTAATAAGTTTCAGTAATTTTTGTTATAAATGTATTTTTCTCTGCCGTATCACATATGATGAGATCTCACGAAGACGATAGTGACATCCAAAAATGTCTTCTATTGCCTGTATTGCAAATTTAATCGAAACCATTTTTGACAAAATGTATTTCGAACTTTTGACTTACAAAATTTGCTGAAAATACTATTCTCGAAAAGTTTGGCACGTTTTTTTAAAATTTTAATTACAAAAGATAAAACGTAGTCAAATATGTCATTAAATTCAAAACCGATAAAAATGTGCAGTCAAAACATATTCTAGAGAAAGTAGAAAAATTCAACAACAATTATTTTGACAAAAAATTGACGACATTTTTCCGCTGATAGTTAAAGCCAATTTTGTGTAAATATATTTGTTGTTAACTTTTATATTTTCTTGAGAACATGTTTTTACTGCAAACTTTTTATTTCGCTGCTTTTTCAAATACTCTGCTTTTCACCCAGACGGCTAGACAGCCAAAATCTTAAGCAAAGTATAGGCAATTTTGGCTGTCTAGCGGTCCTGGTAAAAAAGCGAAGAATTCGAAACGACTCATTTTTAAGTTCATTATCAGTATGGTTAAATGCAATAATTTATATATCATACAGTATGATATATAAATTAAAGCATTTAACCATACTGATAAAGAACTTAAGAATGTTTTTGTATAGACCCTATGGTGCCCAATACTAATTTCAATTTTTTTCTTAATCCGTAACTTATAAGGCTGAATAAAACTAAAAACTAAACCATTTATTTTCAGAGAACATTATAAACACGCTCGCGAACAACACAAAGAACGTCATATGGCCATGATGAAAGCTCTGCCGCATGGTATGATTCTATAACCGCTTCAAAATTCTTCTTTCAAAAATTAATCTGTACATTAAAATTTTTATCGTCTTGAGTGTATCTAAACCAACTGAAATTGAGAAAAAAACCTGCTGATAAATTCTCAAACTCTGTAAATATTTTTAGTTGAAAAATTAAGAAACAGATATCAGTAACCTTTTGCTTAAAAATGATAAATTGATTCAATTGGTTTATATAATTTATCTTAATTTTTGTAAGTAGTTTTCTCGAAAATTTCTGCCATTTGGGGTCGTTTTCAAGAAAATTACTTATTTTGTAATTCTTGTCTTTGCTGTTTCCCTTATTACTGTAACGCCCATTTATTTACGGTCCTATAATAAAAAACTGAAAAATCAATCTGAGATAATCTTTGGCAAGCAAAAATGCAAATTTTATAAGAACATGTTCGGGAAATTGAAAATAGGATTCTTTGTTCAAATTGACCGTCTCGAGATAATTAACACAGAGAGGACACTTTGTTACATGGTCCAAATTAATAAAAAATTACAGTCTAGCTTACGTGGCCTGGAGGGAACGAAGATTTCATTGTGAGTCGAGTTCGAAATAAAGAAGTTTGGTCATGACAATTTTATAAACATTTTTTTTTTATTTTTAGTGAAATGGAGGTGAACTAATCAAAATATATTTTCAAGGCGGTTATTTCACCAGAATTTTTTTATAAAATATATAACTATTGCCAAAGTCTATGGCTTTGAGTTCATTTCGGACCAGTAAGAACACAATTTAGTTTCGATCGTGTTGAGCCAATTTTTTTTTCAATTTTTCGAACTTGAAACAACCCATTTTGCTCAAATTTTGTTAACCTGTACGCACCAATAATTTCTTACCCCGGTACGCACCACTCGTACATAATTGTACGAGCACTTTTCACAAAAATCATAAAAGCAGTACCACTCATCCGATTAAAAAGTTAAGGCTGAGGCACATAGTTTAAACAATTATCTTTAACCTTATTTTTATTTAATAACAATATATCGATTTTAAAGTGGTCAAACACTACACTATTGCGCCCCCGGAAGAGACATTTTCGATATTTTTGTCTATATTTCAAAACCCATACATTTTCAAGTTATACATTTTAATCACATATTAAGTATTGAATAATTTTCTTGACACACATATTTAAAAAAAAANTCACAGCATTTAAATCTAGATATTCGGAATTCTCGTACAATTTTGAGTTCTACCTGATATTACCGATACAAAATATTTGCACACTTAAATGTGAGAGTGGTTTGTTTGAGTCGTTTCCTGACTCAAAGAGGAGCACTCAAAATATATTTTTGTTTTGTCTTTAGAGAGGTATAACTCAGAGGGTATTAATGCAATCCAGTTTTTAATTCGATATTTGAAAATTTCAGACAATTTTGTATAATCATTGTGAATCTCAAAAATAAATATTTAGCGGTTAAAATTCTACAGATACTTCGTGGGTCGAAAAAGGTCAATCTCGTACAATAGTGTACGATGAGTGCGTACAGGTTAAGCAAAAATTTTCAAGTAATTTTCTTTTTAATTTTGTCATTATGTACCAACTTCTAAATAAATGCTAATTTTCAAACTTAAAATTACTTGAATCACTCGTGTAGAATAATTGATACAAAGAATAGAAATAAAAGTCCAAAAATCTCATTTTGAAACATACTTTTTACCACCAGGTAGCAAATGTTTAAAGGATCTATCTATGGCCCAAAGACAAATTTTTCTTCAAATATTTAAATTTTTATTTCTTATCTAAAAAATATTTATATGTTCAGATTTATAATGATCCGGGAAATTATGATCCTTAACCCTCCGAAGCATATAACAAAAGTTCCGCCGAGGCAAGATAGCCTTTCAGGAGGCTACTTTTTGAGCGTTGTTTACAGAAAACTTTCATGAGGTCAACCTTCAATTTTTCCCTTATGATTAAGTTGAAGAGTAAAATTTTCGAAAAAAATTTCATATTCTAGAAATTCCATAATTAATTTTAGAAAACAACGTTTGAAAAGCAACGTTAATTAAACCACGTGATACTACCTCATGGTAAGCTCCAGGAAATGTTTGTTTATCCTTATAACTGCGCAGTGCTCTGTCCTACTTAAGGGGTGGTCGTCGCATTTTAAGGCAAAAATGGGTTTTTCAATGACCAATTGAAGCAAAAGTACAAATCGTCGGACCAAACATTACCTCTCTCTGATATATTTGAACAAAAATCTTGCATCCTAAAAATAAATCAAAAGTGACGGATGGCTCGTCCAATCAGAAACATGCTTACAAAAATAACGGAATTATTTATTCAAAATGTATCTCCTCCCTGAGTTTTGCGGATACAACAATGATTTATAGCTCAAATAAACCGGACAGAACGTGAGCAAAACACCAAGGTGAGTTTTTAAAAAATTCTTGAATTTGCTCTCAGTGTCACCAAAAAACTGTATTTTGACCCTGGTTTAGGAGTCTCAATCAAAATGTATCTCCTCCCTGGATTTGAAAGTCACACATTCGAAACCTAGTTAAATGTGCAGCTGAAAAGTCCGTGCAAAACCTTAAGGTGAGTTTTGTCTAAATTTCTGACTCGTTTTTTTGTAAATCGTGTTTCAAATTTCCAAAAATCAAGAAATTTCAACTTTTTTCATACGAAATATTTTTGAACTCATCAAAAAGTGCTTTCCTAGCCATGGATCAAAATAAAACGAGTACCAAAATGCTTGTAATTTTCCATATTTTCATAAAAAAGGCATAAAAATAAAATTGGGGAAATTTGTTTCTAGAGCCTCATTTTAGGACGACCACCCCCTTAATAATGTCTGATTGAGGAGGTAGCGGTCGCAATTTTTTCAAGGTATTTTGGAGTAAAAATAGTACGAAATTGCTTGGGAACACTCAGAAAGCATAAACTAATTTAAAAAAAAAATAAGGTTCGAAATTTTCATTTTTTTCAGAATTTTTCTAAGTATTTTTTTTTGGAAAACATTGAAACCCACTTTTCGACCAGAAAAACTCAAAATATCAAAAAGCTGTAAGTTGTAGTATATCTGTTGGGAATCAAAAATTATTTTCATATAAGTTCAAAATATTCATGAAAAAATCACGTTTTTTAGGAAAAAATCCTTAGTTTTCTCGATTTAATGAAATTATTTGATTATTATTACAATATTTAGGCAACTATAGTGTCAGAGTACCACTCTGGCATGATTTTCACAAATTATATATTTTTTCAGAAAAATATCATTTCATCCATATTTATATCAACATAAGATATTTTGAAATTTCACTCCCAAAGAAATACTTTTGTTCCATATATGTCCAAAAGACTAATTTTTCTTGCAAATTCTACTCAAAACACTTTCCTAAAAACTGGTTTATTTGAAATTTTAATTCCAAATTTGGATCAAAACTTAAGCGAAAAATCGCCTTTTAATCAACTTGTCATTAAGTTTGAACCTGGTATCCAAAAAAATCTCAGGAAATATTTTTAGATTCACATTTTTCAATTTTAAAATGTGTCAGAAGGAGAAGTTTCTGCAATCATTTTTCCATCATTGATGGCTGATTTAAAGTGGCTTTAGCCTTTTAAAAGGCTATATCCATTATTATCCCCGGGTGACACTAAAAACTTATTCCCTATTCTTTTAACAGGCAAATAAGTTTTTAGTGTTATCCGGGGATAATAATGGATATGCCTTGGAGGGTTAATGGGGTTGGCCATGCCAACTCGCTTTCACGAAAGAAGTTTTTTGTTTCATAAATAAAACAAACAAAAAACCGATTCCGAGTAAATTTGGTCTTGTGAATCGATTGCAATTTATTGAAATGCGCTATAATGACGTCACAGTTTATTTTTAAATTCATATCCGAAATTTGAATATTGTAAAATAAAAATAAAATGTTGACATGAGAATAATTTTCGAGTAATTTAGCTAAAGCGAATTCAAAATTTTTTTATTCTTTCTTTATTATAAAAAGATATTTTTGCAACGTAATATCAGTGTGCGCGGCACCTTTGATAACAACCAGAAAAAAATTTGAAAATTTTCTCTGAGATATTTTTTGAATTTGTTGCGTAGAATATTTTTATACTCTAAATTTGCTGCGTTGAAATATATTTAACGAGTTTTTGAACGTTTACGAAAACTGTTTTTTTTTCGTTTTTACGAAATACGTTAACGAAAATTTTGAATTATCTCTCGTGAACTTTGTGACAAAACTTGTTTCCTTTCTTATTCTGGACAATTTGGATAATTTGTATGACACTAACGCGAGTTATGGGCTGCTTGGGAAATATCGAGAGTTTACTACCTAACTATACTATTACTTACCTAACTATATCGTATCCGTAAACTGTGTTACGTGTTATATTATATCCAATATTATGCCTGGGTAGGTCTAAAAACTTACTTTTTTTTTGTGTCTGTTGAAAAGATAGAAACAGGCACTGCACAAATTTATATTTTTTGATCTTCTTATTTTCTATCAAACACAATTAAAAAGACTCAAAACGTTGTTCTTTTTCTGAAGGCAATATTTCTCGAAATCTGACGGATCTATTTATTTGTATTACCGCTGATTAAGCTTTGACATCTAAACTTAAACTGCTAGAATTTTGACCTTCGAAAAAGAAAAAAAGTATAGAGCGAAAAGTAATGCGCACCGCTCTTATAGCGTATTTCTCACGAATGAATATATTTTTTTATTATGACCAAATATATGTACCTTCAATACTCTTTAATATCAAACTGGCGATAATTTAATATTAAAATTATTCCTTAAACTTATTTTCATTATGAAAGGTGAGAAAAAAATATTTTTATATTACTTAACGCGAGGTTTTGTTTGATCAGCTTAAACAATTGAGTGATTAACACACAGTGATTTAATTTTCCTCCTTGAAATAGAACTATCTTCGAAATTTGTATTTGAAATTGGTCACAACTATAATTAATTTGGTTTATTGAGAACTCGTTATACAGACATAACTAAGATTTCGCTTTTCTCGTTTCTGTTCTCGATCCGAGTAAGAACAATACGAATTTAGTCATGCATTTGTACATGTTTCACCACTTAAAATTGATACTTTTGGCTGATCGTGTCGGGAGATCGTATTTTCTTGAAATGGCTTCACCATAGCTGCCGTGTTCACCATTCGATGTTTCCCCCATAATAACTAAGATGGTTTCTGTAATTAACTCGTACCTGTGAAATACTTGATCTACGTAACGGAGACTCCGTTCCTGTACAAGAATTTGTTACGGAGGCAAATATTTTGGCAGTAACTAATCAAATCACCAGTTTTGAATAATTAGTACGTTACCAGTTGGAAATAAATATATTCCCAGTTTGAAATATGTATATAACCAGTTCAAATCAGGGAAGGCCATCCGAGCAGATTTTCAAGAACGGTTCGGTTCGGAAATTTTGGGCCTCAAAATCGGTATTTCCGAGCAGATATTTTAGCTCGGACGCCCATCCCTGGTTCAAATGACGGTATTGTCAGTTGAAATGATTATGTTACCTATTTTACGAAAGTTTCTACGAATTTTATATTTAGATATTTACCTGGCGAATCGATAGCACAAAAAACTTATATTTGAAAAAAATCATTAAATTTCATTTTATTTTATAAATTTTTTAATATTTTTTTTTAATTTTAAACGTGAAAATTATCCATAAGTTGATTTATTCAAAAATAATTTTTTAATTAAAATCGTTTCAAATATAGAACTTGCGGATCACTTGGATACAAAGTTTATTGAGTTGACAGAACCAAAAATTAAATTTATAATATCGCCACAAAACACACTGTGTCCAGTCCAAAATCAAGAGTGACTATGGTTTGATGAAAGTTTTTAGTTTTGGAATATTTTCCGCTTTAATGCGTTTATCTCCTCACGTGTATATTATTAACAAATGGTAGCTTATACCGTCATCAAAAAGTCGACTACTGAAAATATTTTGGTGTTATTTTTTAAGCAATGCGCTGACTTTGAAATTTTGTCCACTTAGTTATATATCGATTACGCGACTTCCTGGTCGTTATTTGCTAGATTTTCGGCCAAATTTTTTAAATAATGCGGCTTTTGAAAACAACTTATCGGATTACATACATAGATAGCTCAGACTGAGCTCAAATATCTTGTGAATAATAAAATACAAAAATTGTTCCAAATTCGACCATTGCTTCCATTTTTTTTAAGAAAAACTAATAAATAAAAATTTCAGAAAACTCAGAAAAAAGGATAAATTAAATTGGTCCGATAGACCAATTTTTTATGTTATTATTAACAAGATATTTGTGCTCAGTTTGAGCTAAGAATATAATCGGATAAGTTGTTTTCAAAAACCGAATTATTTAAAAATTTGGCCAAAAATCTAGCAAATAACGACCAGGAAGTCGCGTAATCCATATATCAATTTTTGAGCAAAAATATTTCGGGGACACTACCCTTTTTAAAAGGATATGCAGCATATCATATGAACTAACCTGATGACCTCATGAATTTTGAAAGAAAGCATTTTTCACCTATTTTACTTTGAAGTTCTGATTCCATCAGTCAAGTCGAAAACCAATTTCTGGTACATTCAGAACATTCGTTTGAATACGGTGAAATATTTTCGGCTGTTGTTTCGACTGATGCCAGTAGTAAAAGGGTAAAAAACATGTTTAGCATTATTCTTAACTTAAATTAAATAACTTAAGGGGGTTGTTCATGCTGATTGTTGTCATTGCTGCGTTTTTCTCACTGCGTTTCAACAGCCTATAATTTTTTGTGAAATGTTTAAACGTAAAAAAAGAAAAAGTTTATTGTTTCGAAAATATTTGTTGCATAGATTAAATAAATAAAATCATATTTTGATTCGTAACAAACTCGTAAATCATATTATGCAAAAGATTTTTCAGGCTGTTAATTTTGCCCAGCAGCTAACAACTCGCATAGATGTCTTAATCTCTTAAATCTCCTATTCCCTATTCTTTTGAAAGGCAAAAAAGAGATTAAAGTTACTCGGGCATCATGATGGATATAAACATTGTTAATAACAATTTTCTGCTGCTAAAACATTACGGCCATCAAACTTTATTCAAATTTGTTGGTCTCATAAAAACCAGACGTTAAAATTTTTTATAAGGAATTTAAAAGTTTAAAATTTCAGAATTAACCCAAGTCAATTTACTTTTGAATTGGTTTTTGGGAAATCAAATGAATAATATCTCGAATTTGAGAATGTCATTTAGAACCTTTTGCATAAATATTAATTTCAAACCGAGTTTGTGATCTCTAAACCATTAAAAATGTTTTTAAAAATTTCGAACAAGCTTGAATTTTTCAAATATTTCAATTTTAGCTCAGGAGCATTTTTATAAAAATTGAAAAAATCATCGTATAGCAATACACCCGATCTTTTGAACGTTTTTTTTTTTATTTATGAAACTATATTTCGCTGAAACGATTTCAAAGATCGAATGTATAATCTGTCAGTCATAATATTTTAGCAGCTGAATTTGATTGACTCGTAAGATCATTTAAATAATCTACGATGTAGATTCTACATGAACTAACGTTATGAGAGGTTATTTTATTAATTTGTATGATTCTTCCAATCTGTTCAATAAGGAATTTTAATTTTTTAAAAATACAATAATACTACATTTTATGTATACTTCATTGAAAAGATCGCTCTGCGCTCTCTTTTATAACCTACGCGATGAGGAGAAAGTGAAAAATAGAATATGTAGACCAGTTAGCGTAATTTCTAGGACGATGTTCCCAAGAAAAGCATTTAACTCGTAGACTTTTGAAGGTTATCTGTACCCAGACTCGATTTCCGGCCAGTAGTGACCATTCTTATAAATCGAGTCAAGTTAATATAGTCAATAAGCAAAATTTCATTATTAACATACTTTTATTATTATTTTAAAATACAATTTAGCCAATTTTCTATACACTTAAAATATTTTTTTTGTTTTTTCGATGAATAAAAAGGCATTTAATGAAGATAAAAAAAAATTCGCAAAAATGACCTCCAGTGACACACAAAAGTGCAATAATGATATGAATTTAAACGTTTATTTATATTGTAAACTACCGCATAGTTAACTGCAGATGATTTTCTATAATTTTATGTTTTCACAAAATTCTCTGGTAAAATGACTCTTAAATTGGTGTAAAATAATTCATTTCTGGTTAAAGTTCAAGGCCAATTTCAATTTTGTTAGAATCGGAGAGGTCGACTTTCTAATTAAAATAATAGCAACTATGAGTCAAGTATGTACTAAACGGTCACTAGAGAGAAAAAAATGGTCAAATTTCTGATATTTCACGGGGGATTGTTGCTCTCTGGCCACCGTTCAGTACATATTTGACCAATAGTTGCTAATATTTTCATCAGAAATTCGAGCTTTCCGATTTTTTTGAGGGAACTTACGAGTCTCTACGATGAACTTTGAAGTTAACAGTAATTTGATATACTGTACACAATATACGGTATTTTGAAAAGTACTCAAATTACATAAAAAACCTTTTGGGGTGAACTTCAAACTTTTTCAAGGCTTTTTTCTTATTACATCAAAGTCCGAATAAAATCACGTGACGAAATAATTGCTAAATAAGGTTTGAAAAATGTCATAAATAAATCCTTATTTCTTGCAAATAAGATCACGTGACGTTTTAGGAATATGTCGTTATGTTCAAAGTCCTTAGATTATGTGTTTATCAGTCCTCAACATTTTTCGGCGTAATTTGAGTACTATTTGTGTACTTGAACCAAAACCTTATTTCTTAATTTGAAGGTCACGTTATGGGTTTTGGGCTTTGTTCTTATGCAAAAAAGTCTTAAAAACTTCTAAAGTACCTTTTATTTTTTCAAAAAGTGTTTAAAGCTATTTTTTAAAAAACATTTCTATTTTGGCCAACCTTAATTTTTAAATAAACGGTCACGTGATCATTTTTGGGCTATGGTGTAATGAAAAAAAGTCTTAGAATTTTTTTTTGATCACGACCAAAGGTTTAATTTGGTGATTCTTAAAATGTTTGCAAAAAATAAGTACTGTAATACAGTAAAAATTTTCAATAAAAAACGCACAAACATCATTCTGTCTTCAAGTCAATCGATAACTTTATAACTGATTTGTCATTAATGTTTAAGCGTCGTTAAATGCAATTAAATGGTGAATGGTCACTACTTGCCGGAAATCGAGTCTACGAGTTAAAATTGTTTGATGATCAGAAGCTTTAATTTATTACATGAGACTTTTTCCGAAAAAAATTTTCTCTGCTCATGTATTGCAATGAAAATGATTGGATTATTTTTTTTTATAATTGTACAAAGTTATAGTCATTTCAAAATTGCAAATAGTTGCTTTAGGTACCAGACCACATCCTCCAAGGTTTTATATAAGAGTCTCGAACCCAAATGACCTGTAATGAGATGATGCGGTTACTTTAACCAAAAAATAAAAGTTTGAACATCTGGCATTTGTAGCATCGTGTTAACTGACCGGCGATATAACAAACAAAATATATCAAAATATGAAATATATAATATCTCATTTATTGGAAAAGCTTAATCGAGCTTGGTCCGGTGTTAAGTCGCAGGACGTAAAAGCACAGAAATTTCCCATCAGTTTCCATTATTTGTTGGAAATTAAGCCTTCTCATTTTTTCTATCCTCATGAAACATGTCTGCCATCAAATATATATAATGACGCAAAAAATATGAATGAACATATTACTATTGTTACATACTGGTTACATCTAAGTTACGTTACATCAGTATAAAATTTTATCATCCATTGATTAAAAATGAGTCATGTTCCAAATTAATATCTCACAGTATTGTTATTTTTGTTCGATTACAATTTTTGGTCGACTTTTGCAATTTGAATTCAAATTTTTATTTCGAAAACAAACGTCCAGTTCGTTTCTATACATTGATTCCAGACCTCCTGGAGATTATGAACTAGATTTTCATAATGCAGAATCACTAACGCTTATCTCAAATCTTTCAAAAGATCGTAAAAAGATTTGAGAGCCTGGATAATATTTACTATTTGGTTTTGGAGCCTCTTAGATTTTTTTTTATGGAGGAAAAGACGGAACTAGCGGCCGNCACTTAAAGCGCGCGCTTTAAGTGCCCAATTTTTTGGTCACTCGGTAATTTATAACTTTGTTTTTGATTTGAACTTTTTTGCGAACATTAGTTATGACGCATCATATTAAAAAAGTTCAAAATTGTGGTCACTTAAACCAAAATCCAAATAATTTGGTAAATCAAAAATTCTCTAGAGTTAAAGCTTGATTGGTACCTTTAGAGCTTCCAATCAAAATCGTTTAAACCTGCCACAAACCTCTCAATATGATTGGACCTGCCTATAAACTATAAGCAATGATGCGTCATAACTAGAGTTCGCAAAAAAGTTCAAATCAAAATCAAAGTTATAAATTACCGAGTGACCAAAAAATTGGTGACCACAATTTTGGTCACTCAAAGCGCGCGCTTTGAGTGACAAATTTATTGAGGCTTGAGAATTGAGAAAATATTGGTCACTTAAAACGTGCGCTTTAAGTGACCAAAATAAAATTTCCCCTATCAAAATGGCTTAGAAAAAATGACAGGTGTGAATTGGGGTCAAGCACGGCGAACAAATTTTGGTCACTTAAAGCACCCCCGTTTTTTCGACTAAGGTAGATAAATATAGTGTAGTCAATACGTTTGGCTCGGATTTTTGAATTTTGTCCTAGAATTCTAGAAATTTGATTTTAAGTGAACCGGAAATGAAAAGTTCGAAAAAATAATTTGTCTGATCGGAACAAAATTACTACCAAATTGAAGCTGATAAATCACTGATCAAAAACTCTTATTACAGCTAATCGAAATTGTAAACCAATCAGCGTCAAATTCGATAATTAGGTTTAACATTTTTGCTTAAAAATAATTGAAATTTCCAGAATTCGATTAAGACATTTCCGATAATTTTAATGTCATGCATCATTTTAGTTTACTCATAAATCCCCGTACTCTGTGAATTTTCAGACGCGTTGTACCGTATGTGGGGCCTGATAAAAGTATAACTTTGAAAAAACGCTTCTAGAATTGACTCTGCACCTGGTGCTGTGGTGATTAAATTTTGAGTATGAGATATGGAATCGTTAGACGNTGAGTTCATTTCGGACCAGTAAGAACACAATTTATTTTCGATCGTGTTGAGCCATTTTTTTTTCAATTTTTCAAACTTGAAACAACCAATTTTGCTAAAATTTTGTTAAGCAAAAATTTTCAAGTAATTTTCTCTTTAATTTTGTCATTATGTACCAACTTCTATATAAATGCTAATTTTCAAACTTAAAATTACTTGAATCACTCGTGTAGAATAATTGATACAAACAATAGAAATAAAAGTCCAAAAATCTCATTTTGAAACATACTTTTTACCACTAGGTAGCAAATGTTTAAAGGATCTATCTATGGCCCAAAGACAAATTTTTCTTCAAATATTTAAATTTTTATTTCTTATCTGAAAAATATTTATATGTTCAGATTTATAATGATCCGGGAAATTATGATCCTTAACCCTCCGAAGCATATAACAAAAGTTCCGCCGAAGCAAGAAAGCCTTTCAGGAGGCTACTTTTTGAGTGTTGTTTACAGAAAACTTTCATGAGGTCAACCTTCAATTTTTCCCTTATGATTAAGTTGAAGAGTAAAATTTTCGAAAAAAATTTCATATTCTAGAAATTTTATAATTAATTTTAGAAAACAACGTTTGAAAAGCAAGGTTAATTAAACCACGTGATACTACGTCATGGTAAGCTCCAGGAAATGTTTGTTTATCCTTATAATTGCGCAGTGCTCTGTCCTACTTAAGGGGTGGTCGTCGCATTTAAAGGCAAAAATGGGGTTTTCAATGACCAATTGACGCAAAAGTACAAATCGTCGGACCAAACATTACCTCTCTCTGATATATTTGAACAAAAATCTTGCATCCTAAAAATAAATCAAAAATGACGGATGACTCGTCCAATCAGAAACGTGCTTACAAAAATAACGGAATTATTTTTTCAAAATGTATCTCCTCCCTGAGTTTTGCGGATACAACAATGATTTATGGCTCAAATAAACCGGACAGAACGTGAGCAAAACACCAAGGTGAGTTTTTTTAAAAAACTTCAGTGTCACCAAAAAACTGTATTTTGACCCTGGTTTAGGAGTCTCAATCAAAATTTATCTCCTCCCTGGATTTGAAAGTCACACATTCGAAACCTAGATAAATGTGCAGCTGAAGAGTCCGTACAAAACCTTAAGGTGAGTTTTGTCTTAATTTCTGACTGGTTTTTTTTGTAAATCGTGTTTCAAATTTCCAAAAATCAAGAAATTTCAACTTTTTTCATACGAAATATTTTTGAACTCATCAAAAATGCTTTCCTAGCCATGGATCAAAATAAAACGAGTACCAAAATGCTTGTAATTTTCCATATTTTCATAAAAATAAAATTGGGGAAATTTGTTTCTAGAGCCTCATTTTGGGACGACCACCCCCTTAATAATGTCTGATTAAGGAGGTAGCGGTCGCAATTTTTTCAGGGTATTTTGGAGTTTAAAAATAGTACGAAATTGCTTGGGAACACTCAGAAAGCATAAACTAATTTAAAAAAAAATAAGGTTCGAAATTTTCATTTTTTTCAGAATTTTTCTGAGTATTTTTTTTTGGAAAACATTGAAACCCACTTTTCGACCAGAAAAACTCAAAATATCAAAAAGCTGTAATTTGAAGTATATCTGTTGGGAATCAAAAATTATTTTCATATAAGTTCAAAATATTCATGAAAAAATCACGTTTTTTAGGAAAAAATCCTTAGTTTTCTCGATTTAATGAAATTATTTGATTATTATTACAATATTAAGGCAAATATAGTGTCAGAGTACCACTCTGGCATGATTTTCACAAATTATATATTTTTTCAAAAAAATATCATTTCATCCATATTTATATCAACATAAGATATTTTGAAATTTCACTCCCAAAGAAATATTTTTGTTCCATATATATATGTCCAAAAGACTAATTTTCTTGCAAATTGTACTCAAAACACTTTCCTAAAAACTGGTTTATTTGAATTTTTTTTTGCTTGGTCTGAAATTTTGTGAATCCGTATCGAATCGGAATCATCATCTAGTAACCAACCGGCTAGGACATCTTCATATGGTTCAATCCTGGTTGAAACAGGACTGAAACCAGCTTCTTGCCAGGCAAAAAACCCTACCGATGTAACACGAGAAATAAGCTGCAATTTTCGAATATGAAAACTTCGGATTGTTTTCTTGGTAATGAATTAAATGCAATTTTTGCTCCATATCAAATCTCGTTTTTGAACTTTCTTACTTACAGGTTCTGAAATTCGCACATCATCGTCACCGTTTTCCAAAGGTTGACTCATTTGCTTATTGTTATCTTCTTAGAATTAATATCTCTCATTTAAATTTCGAACTTGAAATTAGTTTTATAATTAAAATATATTTTTCAGAATATGTAGATATTATATAATCTAGAATATTTTTTTCAAATTTGAAAATAATTGCATTTTTGAGTAAAATTCTTANTGACTGGTCAATTTAAACAGTATCTAGAGTTTATACATGTAATTGAGTTAAGGGGTGGTCAGAGTAAGAATTTTTGGTGATTTTAAAATTAATTTTTCGTTACAAATCTTCTAAGATGTACACATGATATGTATTGACTTGAAAACATGTTTTTAAACATGTTGAAATACCGACACTTCATTGGTCAATCTAAACATGTTTTTAAAAAATGTATTTTTCATTGTCGCCCCGACAGGAGAATCTTGGTCTGAAAATCTGGTGAAAAACGCCTATCTTTTGCCTAGGAACGTTTGAAAAAAAGCCCTATCTTTTTCCTATAACTATACGCCGCACGCCAGGAACGTATAAATTTATTTTTCAAAAGCGTAGGTTTTTGCGGAGGCTTACGTAGGTTTTATCTCGGGTTCGAACTATACGCTTATAACTATACGCCGCACCCCCCTGTATGTAGATATTATATAATCTAGAATATTTTTTTCAAATTTGAACATAATTGCATTTTTGAGTAAAATTCTTAAATTTTGCCCAAAATTACCATGTTATGGAAACCCCTAACCACTTAATGGAAACTCCTAACCACTTAATGGAAACCCCTTACCATTTATGGAAACCATTTTTTCGCGAAAGTGGGTTTCCATAAATGGGTAGTTGGTGTATAGCAATACACCCGATCTTTTGAACGTTTTTTTTTTATTTATGAAACTATATTTCGCTGAAACGATTTCAAACATCGAATGTATAATCTGTCAGTCATAATATTTTAGCAGCTGAATTTGATTGACTCGTAAGATCATTTAAATAATCTACAATGTAAATTCTACATGAACTGACGTTATGAGAGGTTATTTTATTAATTTGTATGATTCTTCCAATCTGTTCAATAAGGAATTTTTATTTTTTAAAAATACAATAATACTACATTTTATCTATAATTCATATTGATATAATTTCGATTTATCATTACTTTCAAGATTCACAAGAAATAAACTAAAATAATGAAAAGTTGTATTTCTTCATTGGAAAGATCGCTCTGCGCTCTTTTTTATAACCTACGCGATGACGAGAAAGTGAAAAATAGAATATGTAGACCAATTAGCGTAATTTCTAGGACGATCTTCCCAAGAAAAGCATTCAACTCGTAGACTTTAGAAGGTTATCTGTACCCAGACTCGATTTCTGGCAAGTAGTGACCATTCTTATAAATCGAGTCAAGTTAATATAGTCAATAAGCAAAGTTTCATTATTAACATACTTTTATTATTATTTTAAAATACAATTTTGCCAATTTTCTATACATTTAAAATATTTTTTTTGTTTTTTCGATGAATAAAAAGGCATTTACTGAGGACAAAAAAAAATTCGCAAAAATGACCTCCAGTGACACACAAAAGTGCAATAATGATATGAATTTAAACGTTTATTTATATTGTAAACTACCGCATAGTTAACTGCAGATGATTTTCTATAACTCTATTTAAAAATAATTTTATGTTTTCACAAAATTCTCTGGTAAAAGGACTCTTAAATTGGTGTAAAATAATTCATTTCTGGTTAAAGTTCAACGCCAATTTCAATTTTGTTAGAATCGGAGAGGTCGACTTTCTAATTAAAATAATAGCATCTATGAGTCAAGTATGTACTGAACAGTCACTAGAGAGAAAAAAATGGTCAAATTTTTGATATTTCACTGGGGATTGTTGCTCTCTGGCCACCGTTCAGTACATATTTGACCAATAGTTGCTAATATTTTCATCAGAAATTCGAGCTTTCCGATTTTTTTGAGGGAACTTACGAGTCTCTACGATGAACTTTGAAGTTAACAGTAATTTGATATACTGTACACAATATACGGTATTTTGAAAAGTACTAAAATTACATAAAAAATTTTTTGAGGTGAACATCAAATTTTTTCAAGACTTTTTTCTTATCACACCAAAGTCCGAATAAAATCACGTGACGAAATAATTGCTAAATAAGGTTTGAAAAATGTCATAAATAAATCCTTATTTCTTGCAAATAAGATCACGTGACGTTTTAGGTATATGTCGTTATGTTCAAAGTTCTTAGATTATGTGTTTATCAGTCCTCAACATTTTTCGGCGTAATTTGAGTACTATTTGTGTACTTGAACCAAAACCTTATTGCTTAATTTGAAGGTCACGTGATGGGTTTTGGGCTTTGTTCTTATGCAAAAAAGTCTTAAAAACTTCTAAAATACCTCTTCTTTCTTTTCAAAAAGTGTTTAAAGCAATTTTTTAAAAAACATTTCTATTTTGGCCAACCTTAATTTTTAAATAAACGGTCACGTGATCATTTTTGGGCTATGGTGTAATGAAAAAAAGTCTTAGAATTTTTTTTTGATCACGACCAAAGGTTTAATTTGGTGATTCTTAAAATGTTTGCAAAAAATAAGTACTGTAATACAGTAAAAATTTTCAATAAAAAACGCACAAACATCATTCTGTCTTCAAGTCAATCGATAACTTTATAACTGATTTGTCATTAATGTTTAAGCGTCGTTAAATGCAATTAAATGGTGAATGGTCACTACTTGCCGGAAATCGAGTCTACGAGTTAAAATTGTTTGATGATCAGAAGCTTTAATTTATTACATGAGACTTTTTCCGAAAAAAAATTTCTCTGCTCATGTATTGCAATGAAAATGATTGGATTATTTTTTTTATAATTGTACAAAGTTATAGTCATTTCAAAATGGCAAATAGTTGCTTTAGGTACCAGACCACCTCCTCCAAGATTTTATATAAGAGTCTCGAACCCAAATGACCTGTAATAAGATGATTCGGTTACTTTAACCAAAAAATCAAAGTTTTAACATCTGGCATTTGTAGCATCGTGTTAACTGACCGGCGATATAACAAACAAAATATATCAAAATATGAAATATATAATATCTCATTTATTGGAAAAACTTAATCGAGCTTGGTCCGGTGTTAAGTCGCAGGACGTTAAAGCACAGAAATTTCCCATCAGTTTCCATTATTTGTTGGAAATTAAGCCTTCTCATTTTTTCTATCCTCATGAAACATGTCTGCCATCAAATATATATAATGACGCAAAAAATATGAATGAACATATTACTATTGTTACATACTGGTTACATCTAAGTTACGTTACATCAGTATAAAATTTTATCATCCATTGATTAAAAATGAGTCATGTTCCAAATTAATATCTCACAGTATTGTTATTTTTGTTCGATTACAATTTTTGGTCGACTTTTGCAATTTGAATTCAAATTTTTATTTCGAAAACAAACGTCCAGTTCGTTTCTATACATTGATTCCAGACCTCCTGGAGATTATGAACTAGATTTTCATAATGCAGAATCACTAACGCTTATCTCAAATCTTTCAAAAGATCGTAAAAAGATTTGAGAGCCTGGATAATATTTACTATTCGGTTTTGGAGCCTTTTAGATTTTTTTTGATGGAGGAAAAGACGGAACTAGCTGCCGAGAAAAAAAACAATACTGGCAAATATTTGTTTGATCTGTTTTCTGGGACGTAAAGAAGAGACGTTTTTACTTCCCCAGGGGTACTAGAATTGTCTTACATATTGCATTTTTCGGCGCTCGATATGATTTTTACATGTGCGTATGAGAGGTCAAGTTTGACTGAAGCTAGATACGCTTTGGTGATTGGATCATTGCGTCATACTGTATGATACTGTACCATACTGTACTCATACACTATGATTCATACTTCTCACATTTGAATAGGACCTCCCGTCGGCACACTAGATGAAGATACCGAGACACTTTGTAAGATACATCATATAATTGTTCGGCATCTACATTCTACGAACAATTCATATCCCTGATGGAATAAAATTTAGATTATTCAAAAATATTTTATAGATGTATCAATAATACAGTATTATGGAACAATGTATTATGGAATTATGACGTTTATAAATTCAATTATGCTCATGTTCAATCCTCATTTTATATTCCTTTAACACAGAAATGTTAATCTAGGAATGTGCGGGTTTAAGAGTGGCGCAGGAGTGGCTAGCAGTGGCCCAGGAGTGTTCTGATTGGCTCCTGAACTCGCACATTCATAGATTAACATAAATGTGTTTATGGGATATTCATTATGTGCTTCAACAGACTTTTTAACTATTTAGAATATCGGAGTTCGTGAGTCAAATATTCTTACTCGTAAGTCAAACTATTTCAATATCGACCTTTTCACAAGATCGGAATTGCCCAAAAACACATATTTTAAATAAGCAAAGTTAAAGAAAGTCAAATATAAATAATTTCGAAAATCAATGGAAAAAATCAACTTTGAATGACGAAGATCGCATGAATTTCATAATTCCATTGTAAAATATATCTAAAAAAGAATTCCATGGCGCCGATGTCACTAGTTTGTCAAACACGTGATCTTGGAACAATCGGCCAGCTGCAGCACCCACGTCATTATTTCAACACTTCGCCCAAAACGAATTTATTATGGGTAAGTTATATAATATGACTTATATTTATTAATTATAATTTCTAAAAATGATAGACGACTAACCAAAAAGCAGTGATTTTTGATCACTTAACCCACATACTTATTTTGGTAACAAACTACCAGAGTCGATCTGGAGAGCTGAAGTTTTATATACGTTAGACAACTTCAAATTTTAAATGTCAAGTGTTTCACAATTGTCCCTCTCTGGTGCTTATATAGTTTCTCTATCTTGTCTACTTCTTGAATTTAGCACTTTGTTGCGTCGAAATTTCGCACATGAAAAGGTTACGTCGAGTTTTGAAAGTAAAATTTCTTAGGAAAAAATAAGGCCTTTATCAGTGGCATAAGTGTTATTCTTGTGTTAAAAATCACAGCTTATTATACTTCTAGAGTCGAAAATATTATCTTATTTGTTGATTTTCACACCTCAAAATAATTTTAATTTCTCTTGAAATTAATTTCATTCCAAAAATAAAATAAATTGAGTATTTTTTATAAGTGAAAATCATAAGATGAGCTCACTCAACAAAAAAAAATTGAAACTATTCTTATAGGTTGACTATATTACTTTTCAAATTTAACGCAGCGTTTATTTTACAACAGAATCAACAAAATCTTATATTATCTTCGATATCAATTATCAGCACTCTAAATCAGATCAAATTCTGAATTTATTAAATAATCAATTCGTAAAACTTATTTTGTTTTTAATTTTTTCCTTTTTCTGTCTTTTTAAACTATTTTTGATAACTCTTTAGTACTAATTTGTTATCACCTGGCAGAGCAAATATTCTCGCGATTTACACATCCGCCACAGTAAATATTCAAAATTGCGGCTGCAGTTGATCAATTCGGAGAATTCAATCAATTTTTAGATTAAGAAGAAAAAAATATTTCTCAAATTTTTATTTTTTGATTTGAACTCGCGCGATACCGATCAAATAACTTTTGCCGCTTGATTAGCGGTCGCAGAGTATTGCCATAAGGTTTTTTAGAATTCAAATTTTAAGGCGGTATTTTCTTAATTGATATGTCAAACTAAGATCATCACCGTTTTTCTCCAAATTATCGGGTAACGACAATTATACGTTTTTGAAAGTTAATCGGATGAAAAAAATCGTAAATACGAAAACGTTATTTATATTTTTTATGGGCACAAATTTGTTTGAGCTTTCAAATGAGTCTACTATGTCTATCATAACTAGTCTGGGAAGACAAATATGATTTTTCAAAGTTTTGTGGTAGAAAACTACTACCATCTGAGTAGCTTGTTGTTTTGACTTTCTGAGCATACCCGTTAACTAACTTAATTTGTGTTTTTCACGTATTTTTAGACCACAGGATAGTCAGGTTTTGACTATTGACTGAAAATAACTACTGTACCAAAATCTGCACCATGAGCATCTTTTTTTATGTCAATCTGTTTTTTGCTTTATTTATATTTATTCCAATATTTAATTAAATTTTCTTCGTGTCTTGAGTAACAACATGAAAATTGTCCATCTTTATCATCCCCAAAACAAATGAATTCCAAGCAGCTAAGTTTCATTACCGCCAAAAAGCCTTGTTAGACTAAATATATAAACAAATAAAATCATCTAACAAATTTTCAACGTTACCCAAATTAGTAGGCGTCTTAAGGTACGAGTCGTTGCATATGTTTATTTGATTAATCACGTTAGCTTAACATTCAGTGGATTTTAGAATGTCGTGGGAGCCCAGTTTGAAAATTAAAAATAAATTTTAAAATTAATACGTCATTTATACAGCCTGAGTTTTCTCGTTTGCGACCTTTTTTTGTCTGCCGGTTAGACAGCCAAATTATTACGTAATCTTAACCAAAGTATAGGCAATTTTGGCTGTCTACGCGGCGGATGAAAAAAAACGTCGCAAACGAGAAAACTCGAGCTGTAAAGGTGGAAAAATTTATAAACATTATATCCGCTGTTCACACTGATGTCAATCTAGACCGCTAAATAAGCTTTATAGTTTTAAATTGCCTATTGAGCTGCCTATATTAACATAAGTGTTAACAGTACATATATGATATATCCCCTATTCTCATATGATTAGAAAACGTAGTGTGTTTTTAAGTACTAGGACCGGGATATTCACAAAAGTGTGAATAGGGGATATACATCGCAGAAGATATCCGTTATGTATACTCGATTCGCATTACAATAATTTTTCACAAGCAAGATCGTAGATAAGGGCTACATAAGACCCAATTGCGGCGGCTATTTTTTGAGACGAGAGAATTTTACACTACGCGCGGCAAAGCCCCTTTGAAAGCGCCGTGACTATTGTGACAAACAGATTATTGTGACAAATAGATTTTGCTGACGAACAGATTAAACAAATGAAATTTACCGTTGCTCAGATAAATTGTCATCACTATATGTTACTTCAGAAAAAATACCATTTTAACCAATTTGATTATTAACTTATCATGAAATTGAGATATATCGAGAAAACAAATCATAAAAAAAATTCTGAATTGCAGCTGAACTTTTGAAACGAAGGGCCAAACAGGCCGTGTAAAATTCAAGATTAGGGTTTCCTCCATAAATGGTTAGTAAGTGTAATTAATTCCATATATAATAGAATATATTTGAAAATAAGTATTAGAAAATAAGTATCATTTCTCGAAATAACCCAGGCAGGTCTGCAGTGGGTTAAAATTATTGTTAATCTTTGTCACAAGTAGTAACCGCCGTGCAGGTAGCCGCGTCTTTTGAAAGTGCCTTTGCCACGCGTGAGTGTAAACATGCTCTCGCTGAAAAAAAAGCCGGCCGCAATTGGGTTATATGCCCTCGGTTAAAAGTATTGCAAAATATCAAGACTACCAAACATGCTTGTAAATGTCTATATCAAAAAAAGTAATTCTATCAACATGTAAAAAGGGTCAATACGTTTTTATTCAAAACATGGGCGTCAAAACTAAAGTACGTTGTGGTTTTTTAGCCCTCCAGCAGAAGTCTATTAATTTGACTTTTTGAAACCGTAATCAATGTAGAACGTGATAGAATTTAGTGGCTAATAATTTGAACAAAAAACGACCAGATCCAAAATATTCAAAAACTTTCGTAAATGCTGTTTTTTTTGAAGCGCTCTGGATTTTTTTTCAATAAAATGATCGTCTTAGTTCGTTACTCTTGGAAACATGGAACTTAACTTAAAAACTGGGAAACGTTTAGGTAAATAATTAATTAAGTAAGTAATAAATTATCTAACAAAATTACAATCGTTAAATCGCAACCAGCTCAGGTACGGTCCCGTTTCATATTTAAATTAAATTACCACCACGTTAGCCGGTTCAACATTTAAGCAAATGTAGAAGCCCTTTGCGGTGAGCTAACCCAGTTCAAATTGTTTACAAGTTACCAACTTTCTCATTACTTGTGTAATTGATTATTCTAATTTGGCCTAAAGTTATATTTTCAAACCCAAGACGATATCTAGCTTTGAGAACAGCTCTGACGCCCTTCTATTTAGATGTGACGCCAAATGCCATGAAAGAAATTTAGCAACGGAGGATTTTGTGTTAAGAGACTAGTAATTCGAATGTCTTTTCAATTCACGACCAATCCAGGATTTAAAAATACGGTATAATTTTTAACGTTTATTAGAACTCAAGATAAAGGTTGATGTGCTAATCTAACAACCAAAATCTTTCTTTTCGAACATGATAGGTTATAAATGACAAAGTTAGATATGGTCCTCAAAACCTAAACCCACCTGACGTCGAACCTTTACTTTAACGCATTCCCTTAACCTCCAATAGGCATTGATTTTTCACGTTCAAAATTAATAAGGTCCATAAAACAAACTATTTCCAAATTTTCACATTAGGTTAGCCCTACAAGAGCATTAAACTGTCCAAATTTATGTTTCAGCCGACCGCCAAAGCCTAAAATGTCACTGATGAACTACAGACTACAAATTGCGAATATCCATTTCAAGTGCCCCGTTGCTAAGCCATTAGTGCGAAATGACTTGCGCGCACATAAAAACTAGAGCTAAACGAACCACCGTAAGAATATGCATAATCTATGCCAAAGGGGGTGTATTATCAACATCACAGTGATCCGCGCATGACAACCACCCCACCTTAACCCGGCACAGTTAGAATGCTCACACGGCTTAACTCACATACCAGAAACGCACAAATTTAAAGCGGACTGGAGGCGGCAGGAGCCCGGACAGAAATTAAAAAAGACCAGGTGTTTTATTGCAACATCTGTAAAGTTCTCGCAGAAAAGAACTTTGGTTCTATTAATTCGAGCGGGGGGCCAAAAGCGGAAGCAGTTTTTTATAAGAATACTACTCCGCGCCGGACTTAAATGACCAGTAAGACCATAGATATCTTCTCATTATTTGAAGTGGCGACTTTTTAATAAAAGCTAGTTTCGCCCACCAACCAACACCAATTTTTTTAGCTAACAAAATTAGCGCACTTCATTTCGCGCACCTTTCCGTAACTCCAGACAATCACCTATTCCTAAACCGTTTAAAAAATTTGATCACTCAATGCAAAAACCAGCTGTTCTCTCTGTTTAGAAAAGCTCGTTTTTCCCCCTGAACGTTAGTTCAAATTATACTGATGGTGAGCGATAAAAGCGAAAACGTTTTATAATAATTTTATTTTACACACCTGATTGAATGGTTGATTTCCAAGTGAGTTAAAGAAAAAATGAACATCAGCTTAGATGTTCCACATCAAACTCTGTTATTTCAGTTCATTTTCCTTGAAATTACCATTCGGGAAGTTTAAAACGTGTGGATGTCGCAAGATTTTGACCTTTTACCGAAGCTATTTTTGGATAAACTAGCAGAGCTGAGAGCGCCAAAAACTTATGCATCCTTAAAGAACCAACTTTTCCACGGGTAATGTTCAAATTAACAAATAATCTATACAATGCCCCACCTACACGCGAACCACCGTACCACACCCCGTTTCCACACACACACACACACACACGCACACACCCCAACCCCGCACACCACAACACTCAACCCCTCTCCCCCCACCAACCACACACCCACACCCCCAACGTCGATCGGTGGGTCCCACCCTCCACCCACCCCACCCACACGGCCTCATACCCCCGGTCTCCCTCCCCCTTAAGGTCAAATTTTCACATCATTTTTTTTAGGTTTCAGCTCTCGAGAATGCAAACCAAACAACGAGCCCATTTGGGAAAAAATAACTATTTATTCAAGGATACAGCCTACAAAAAAGACACCAAAGTAGATTAATTGTTGAAAAAAGGAGGTTATATAGATTTAGGCGGGACCTTAAGCGATAAATAAAAAAATTTTACTTTTCCCCAATCCCGTAAAGCAAGCCTCAAAAGTCAAGCGAAAACATTTTATCAATTTGTTCGATTTCGGTGCGTAACATGGCGCAAAGAAGACAAAAACGTTTTTCAGACATGAGAGACATTTTAATCAAGGCACCATAAAACAAAATCATGTAAGATAAGCTTTTGTAATATATGACTGAAAAACTTATCTCCACCGGATGAAGTTACCAGAACGAAATCCTATGTCTGCATTACGGAGCGACACAGAACGATTTAAAAAAAGAATTCACCTCCAATTAAGTCATCCGAGATCCGATCATAAAACCCTAATGAAAGTCTTTCCCTTATTAACCTGACGTTCGGGGGGGTAGAGGAATTTAATTTTGGTTGAGCGAGTTAAGGAGGGTGCTCTCCCAGTAAATGTGCTTGGAAAAAGTAAGGCGTTTTAAACTCAAATATCTTTCGTGAATGAGTGACTTATTTTTCCACACTGTATATTGTGGCCGTAACCTTTAGAAGACACCGATAGCATTTCTTAGAAATATTATCAAACATCAACCTTTAATGCAAACAATAATTGCTGTATTCTTTTCATTCGAGTAATACGTCATATCCACGTATCAAAAACTCACATCATTCGCCGATATATCTGATCCAAAAAAAAATTCTCAACAATTTAAACGCAAGCAATTTAATAAATTCATCATATATAAATCATCTTAATTCGCGCGAAAAATTTAAATTTTCTTGAAAATTCCTTGCTTATAGTTAAAAGGCCAACACCACGCCAAGAATATATTAACAAAAAAACGAAGTAGACCTTCAACGAGAACGGCAAAACATGCGATTTCTTTGTCCTCTTTTTCATCAAATTATTCTCTATTGAGTTATTAAACTTTTAAGACCAAGGCAATTGCAATAATTTTTTTTATTTATATGTTCCGCAGATCACTATTCAATGCTGATTTAATGCGCAACCAATTATTATAATTGATTAGGCTCAAAAATTGAATATGAAAAGCGCCAAAAAACTGAACGAACCATCATATTGAAATACCTTTCATTTAGAATACTTTTTCTTGCGAGTTTTTGTTTATTCTTGAAAATGAACCAATCTAGGAATTATTTTCCGTTTTAAATTTTTGCAAGTCCGAAACCGATATTTTTTGGAAATTTCCTAAATATTGGTCAAAACGTTTCCAATTTTATTTTGGTCTGAACTCCGTGAAAATTGATGCACTATGGGTTTTTTCTGTTTCGATCATCTGTCCATTTATTCGGCATTTCAGGTCGTAGCAAGCGAATCTTTCAATGTTCTAGAAAAAAAATATCAGGAATAAATTTGTGTTTTTTTTTATTGCCAAACGATTTTCGAGGTGCTGGATTGAAAAAACAGATGCACATTTGAAAAATACCGAATTTGCGACCGTGGTCGAAAATAACTACTGCGACCCACAATCCCGCGTTAAGGGGGTGGGTTGTCGGTTTTAATTTTTGAGGCCCTTATGAGAATTAATTTAGTGATACATAAAATATCGGGTTATGACTAAAGCTTGACGCCAAAGGAATCTCAATAATATGTGGCAAAATTAATTTNTTCTCAAATAACCCACGCAGTCTGAGTGAGGTTAAAATTATTTGTTTAATCTGTTTGTCACAATAGTAACCGCCGTGCAGTAGCCGCGTTTTTGAAAGTGCCTTTGCCACGCGTAGTGTAAAATGCTCTCGTTTTGAAAAAAAGCCGCCGCAATTGGGAAGCCCCGGTTTAAAAGTATTGCAAAATATCAAGACTACCAAAATGCTTGTAAATGTCTATATTCAAAAAAAGTAATTCTTATCAAATTGTGAAAAAGGGTATATAACGTTTTTATCAAACATGGCGTCAAAAACTTAAAGTATCTTTGATGGTTTTTAGCTGCTCACAGAAGTTATTATTTTACTTTTTGACCTAAAATGTAGAACTGATAAATTTAGTGGCAATAATTTGAAACAAAACGACCAGATCCAAAATATTTTCAAACTTTCGTAATGTGTTTTTTTTGAGCGCTCTGATTTTTTTTCATAAAATATCTCTTAGTTCGTTACTTTGGAAACATGAAACTTACTTAAACTGAAACGTTTGGTAATTAATTAATTAAGTAAGTAAATAAATTATCTAACAAAATTACATCGTTAAATGCGCAACCATCTCAAGGTACGGTCCGTTTCATATTTAATTAAATTTACCACCACGTTAGCTCAACATTTGAGCAAATGTTAGAATGCCTTTGCGGTGAGCTAACCCAGTTCAAATATGTTTTACAATGTTACCAACTTTTTTTCATTACTTGTGTAATTGAGTTTATTTCTAATTTGCCTAAGTTATTTCAAACCAAGACGATATCTAGCTTTGAAGAACAGCTCTGACGCTTTTTAGATGTGACCCTAAAGCCATGAGAATTTAGCAACGGATTTTTGGTTAAAGACTATGTAATTCGAATGTTTTTCAGATTCACCCAATCCAGGATTTAAAAATACGGTATAATTTTTAACGTTTATTAGAACTCAAGATAAAGGTTGATGTGCTAATCTAACAACCAAAATCTTTCTTTTCGAACATGATAGGTTATAAATGACAAAGTTAGATATGGTCCTCAAAACCTAAACCCACCTGACGTCGAACCTTTACTTTAACGCATTCCCTTAACCTCCAATAGGCATTGATTTTTCACGTTCAAAATTAATAAGGTCCATAAAACAAACTATTTCCAAATTTTCACATTAGGTTAGCCCTACAAGAGCATTAAACTGTCCAAATTTATGTTTCAGCCGACCGCCAAAGCCTAAAATGTCACTGATGAACTACAGACTACAAATTGCGAATATCCATTTCAAGTGCCCCGTTGCTAAGCCATTAGTGCGAAATGACTTGCGCGCACATAAAAACTAGAGCTAAACGAACCACCGTAAGAATATGCATAATCTATGCCAAAGGGGGTGTATTATCAACATCACAGTGATCCGCGCATGACAACCACCCCACCTTAACCCGGCACAGTTAGAATGCTCACACGGCTTAACTCACATACCAGAAACGCACAAATTTAAAGCGGACTGGAGGCGGCAGGAGCCCGGACAGAAATTAAAAAAGACCAGGTGTTTTATTGCAACATCTGTAAAGTTCTCGCAGAAAAGAACTTTGGTTCTATTAATTCGAGCGGGGGGCCAAAAGCGGAAGCAGTTTTTTATAAGAATACTACTCCGCGCCGGACTTAAATGACCAGTAAGACCATAGATATCTTCTCATTATTTGAAGTGGCGACTTTTTAATAAAAGCTAGTTTCGCCCACCAACCAACACCAATTTTTTTAGCTAACAAAATTAGCGCACTTCATTTCGCGCACCTTTCCGTAACTCCAGACAATCACCTATTCCTAAACCGTTTAAAAAATTTGATCACTCAATGCAAAAACCAGCTGTTCTCTCTGTTTAGAAAAGCTCGTTTTTCCCCCTGAACGTTAGTTCAAATTATACTGATGGTGAGCGATAAAAGCGAAAACGTTTTATAATAATTTTATTTTACACACCTGATTGAATGGTTGATTTCCAAGTGAGTTAAAGAAAAAATGAACATCAGCTTAGATGTTCCACATCAAACTCTGTTATTTCAGTTCATTTTCCTTGAAATTACCATTCGGGAAGTTTAAAACGTGTGGGTGTCGCGATTTTGACCTTTTACGAAGCTATTTTTGGATAAACTAGCAGAGCTGAACCCAAAAACTTATGCATCTTAAAGAACAACTTTCACGGTAATTTCTAATTAACATAATCTGATACAATCCCCACCTACAGCCGAACCACCGTACCACACCCCGTTTCCACACACACACACACACACACGCACACACCCCAACCCCGCACACCACAACACTCAACCCCTCTCCCCCCACCAACCACACACCCACACCCCCAACGTCGATCGGTGGGTCCCACCCTCCACCCACCCCACCCACACGGCCTCATACCCCCGGTCTCCCTCCCCCTTAAGGTCAAATTTTCACATCATTTTTTTTAGGTTTCAGCTCTCGAGAATGCAAACCAAACAACGAGCCCATTTGGGAAAAAATAACTATTTATTCAAGGATACAGCCTACAAAAAAGACACCAAAGTAGATTAATTGTTGAAAAAAGGAGGTTATATAGATTTAGGCGGGACCTTAAGCGATAAATAAAAAAATTTTACTTTTCCCCAATCCCGTAAAGCAAGCCTCAAAAGTCAAGCGAAAACATTTTATCAATTTGTTCGATTTCGGTGCGTAACATGGCGCAAAGAAGACAAAAACGTTTTTCAGACATGAGAGACATTTTAATCAAGGCACCATAAAACAAAATCATGTAAGATAAGCTTTTGTAATATATGACTGAAAAACTTATCTCCACCGGATGAAGTTACCAGAACGAAATCCTATGTCTGCATTACGGAGCGACACAGAACGATTTAAAAAAAGAATTCACCTCCAATTAAGTCATCCGAGATCCGATCATAAAACCCTAATGAAAGTCTTTCCCTTATTAACCTGACGTTCGGGGGGGTAGAGGAATTTAATTTTGGTTGAGCGAGTTAAGGAGGGTGCTCTCCCAGTAAATGTGCTTGGAAAAAGTAAGGCGTTTTAAACTCAAATATCTTTCGTGAATGAGTGACTTATTTTTCCACACTGTATATTGTGGCCGTAACCTTTAGAAGACACCGATAGCATTTCTTAGAAATATTATCAAACATCAACCTTTAATGCAAACAATAATTGCTGTATTCTTTTCATTCGAGTAATACGTCATATCCACGTATCAAAAACTCACATCATTCGCCGATATATCTGATCCAAAAAAAAATTCTCAACAATTTAAACGCAAGCAATTTAATAAATTCATCATATATAAATCATCTTAATTCGCGCGAAAAATTTAAATTTTCTTGAAAATTCCTTGCTTATAGTTAAAAGGCCAACACCACGCCAAGAATATATTAACAAAAAAACGAAGTAGACCTTCAACGAGAACGGCAAAACATGCGATTTCTTTGTCCTCTTTTTCATCAAATTATTCTCTATTGAGTTATTAAACTTTTAAGACCAAGGCAATTGCAATAATTTTTTTTATTTATATGTTCCGCAGATCACTATTCAATGCTGATTTAATGCGCAACCAATTATTATAATTGATTAGGCTCAAAAATTGAATATGAAAAGCGCCAAAAAACTGAACGAACCATCATATTGAAATACCTTTCATTTAGAATACTTTTTCTTGCGAGTTTTTGTTTATTCTTGAAAATGAACCAATCTAGGAATTATTTTCCGTTTTAAATTTTTGCAAGTCCGAAACCGATATTTTTTGGAAATTTCCTAAATATTGGTCAAAACGTTTCCAATTTTATTTTGGTCTGAACTCCGTGAAAATTGATGCACTATGGGTTTTTTCTGTTTCGATCATCTGTCCATTTATTCGGCATTTCAGGTCGTAGCAAGCGAATCTTTCAATGTTCTAGAAAAAAAATATCAGGAATAAATTTGTGTTTTTTTTTATTGCCAAACGATTTTCGAGGTGCTGGATTGAAAAAACAGATGCACATTTGAAAAATACCGAATTTGCGACCGTGGTCGAAAATAACTACTGCGACCCACAATCCCGCGTTAAGGGGGTGGGTTGTCGGTTTTAATTTTTGAGGCCCTTATGAGAATTAATTTAGTGATACATAAAATATCGGGTTATGACTAAAGCTTGACGCCAAAGGAATCTCAATAATATGTGGCAAAATTAATTT
>SCLH01000023.1:234386-256569 GCA_004367855.1 Oikopleura vanhoeffeni
ACGGGGGAAGCTTGTGGATAAACTAGCAGAGCTGATATCCCAAAAACTTATGCATCTTAAAGAACAACTTTTCACGGTAATTTCTAATTTAACAATAATCTGATACAATCCCACCTACGCCGACACCTACGGTTTTAAAAAGCTCCTTAAAAAATAACTCGATACGTATTTTCTCCTTCAATTTTCATCATTTTTTTTTGTTTCAGGTTCCAAAGAAGCCTAACACATAATGTATTATTGTCGTTTACTCGAAATTTCGCTTTTGGCGGCCGAAAAAGCCAAAAAACTAAAAAAAAATTATTGATTTATTTATGATTAAAATTGAAAGTGCGCTAATTTTTTTTTTGACGCTACCGAGTTAAAAATTGCACCAAAATCCTTAAAAGTGTTTGTATTTCCGGAAAAAATCATTTTGAAGCATTTTTTCTGGTTTCTAAATTTTGTCAAAAATTTAGGCTAAAAAGGAAAAGTTGACATGGCTCACAAGAGACGCCGAATCAAAATTTCGAAAAAAACTCTCTAGTTCATTGTCAAACAAGTTTTGTGCTTTCAGATGCAGTATAAGTCGAAACTGTATCTTTTAAACTGGTGGAGGAGATACCTTTTGCCTAACCCCCCAAACTAACCATTTCAAACAATTTGGCTAAAAATGAAAAGTTGACATGGCTCCCAAGAGACGCCGAAGCAAAATTTCAAAAAAACCCTCTAGTTTATTGTAAAACAAGTCCTGTGCTTATTATATGCAGTATGAGTCGAAACTACATATGTCAAACTGGTGGAGGAGATACCTTTTGCCTGAGCCTCCAAAATTGATCATTTCAAAATTTTACTTTCATTTTTTTCGCGTTGTCCGCCAAAAGCAAAATTCCAAGGAAAAGACGCTCTTGCATTATGTGTGAAAATTGAAGGAGAAAATACGTATTGAGTGTTTTTAGGAGGCTTTTGAAAAGCGTAAGTGTCGGCGTAGATGGCATTGTATCAAATAACTGTTAAATTAGAAATAACCGTGAAGAGTTGTTCTTCAAGATGCCAAAATTTTTGAAATATCAGCTCTGCTAGTTTTTCGAAAAATAGCTTCGTAAAAGGTCAAAATCAGCGACACCCACACCCTTAAAGGACAAGAAAATTGTTAACTTTAAATTATCACCAAAAGGTGCTCAATTTCGAAAATTCAGTGAGTTTTGGCTATAAAATGCTAAAATGTGTTTTCAAGCGTTTTTTCGTTCGAACAATTTCTATTCTAGAAATTTTTTCTCATCAGATTTCCTTCATTAAAAATGTGTGATATATTTAAAAATCGCACATGACGTTTATCGGAAGCTAAAACTTGTTTGTAATTTTCGAAATTTTCAAGCTGGTTTTCTTTGAGACCTAAACATATCAGGACTGTTAGAGCACTAATTTGAAAACCAGAAAAGCTACTACTAAAGTATACTCTAGACAAAAATATCAATTTCATCAAGTCAAAACCAATTCCAAAATCAACAAATTTATTTTCTTAAACCCACGCAAGCTTCAGACCAATTTTTCAACCTTCATCAACTGTTTTGACTACAAATGCGTCAAACAAAATTAAATTCCAAACGCAGCTTCAGAACATGTATTTTGAAAAGCTTTTTTTAAACTGCCGCTCGGCGTTTGATTAATCAAAGCTAAAGCAAAACAATTCTAGAATCTGTTGGTTAAACAAGGATTTGTTATCAAACCATGTTCATTCCGCTTTAATTCTTAATTTGAATTTTATACAAATTCTAATTCTGTAGATTCTAAATGGGCCAAACGATAATTAAACATATTCGAAAGACCAAACTAGTTTCTGTGGTTGTACTTGGAACGATATTTGAACAAAATAAATAACTCAACGTAATTATATAAAAAAATGGGTTCTTTTTGCACGAAAGGGTACCAACCTGGAACTTTTTTAATTAAGATAATAATCAGGCGCGGTGTCAGGTAATCATAAACTATGATTCATAGTGAATAAAAATTTTCGTATCGACTCATTTTCACGCAAACGTTTTCCCGTTTTTTAATTTTCCGTCAAATTTATAACATTTAATGTTTGAAGGTTTGATACTACAGTCATACACCCCTAACTGGAACACCTAACTGGAACACCCCTAACTGGAACACTTCTCCTAACTGTAACGCTTTTTTAGGGTCGGTCTATGTGTCTCTAACTAGAACAGTAACAAATGTGCTTTTTGAACTGATCCATATTATGTACTGCATATATTTTTTAAAGCTCCAAAAAGACGGAATCCCAGATTTTTTTCGATTTCCAAAAATTGGTCAAAATTATTATGGCGTTTGTTAACATATTAAGACGTTTTAACGGCCTTAAGGCGTTTGTGACATATTATTACATTTTTAAATTCTAGATATGGCACTAGATTTATAAAGCCAAACATTATAAAAATATCATTGATAACTCATAAAATCATATAAAATGAGTGAAAAAAGATACCAAAATATTCTTGGCTGTCTTTTAAAGAGAAACAGCAAATAAAACAGTTCATGAGAAAAAATCCGAGAACATTCTTCCGAATTTGCCAGAAAGTGTTGGCACTAGATTCAAAAAGCCAAACATAAAAATATCATTGATAACTAGGGATAATTCTTACAGATTTTCGCGAAAATCGACTTTATATCCCTTTATCACTTTTTGGTTATAATGCGTAGCCACAACGTTAAAATCAAACGTTAACACCCTTTGACTATCTGAAGGCAAAAAAAAATTTCGGGAGCCAAAACGGCGCAGTAATAACATCGTCACAGACCTACAATTCAAATATGTCATAGTGTTTGCAAAAAATATGTTGAAGAAGTTTTACCCGATTAGCCGTCTCGAAAGTTATTTTTTCCTAAATTTTTTTTAGGATTTTCGCCAAAATTCTTAAAAAATTAATTGTGTGAAACGATACATCAATATCAAAATTCTGAGGAAGCCAGTTTTTAGGAAAGTATTTGAGGATTATTTTGATATAGTTAATTTTTCCTGCACCTCTATACGAGAATAAATTTTTTTCACAAGTGATTTTTATGAAACTTCAAAATTAATGAAAAAAAATATTTCAGAAATAATATTTTTCCAAAGAATTGAACGGCAATTTAACCCAAATAAACACGGCAAAGACAATCGATCAATGTTAGAACATAAGGTGGTACTGATTTTGAGTTTTCAGCTGGTTAGCAATATTTTTCACATTTACTGCAGATATTTCGACGCCCGGCGATACGATATTTGTTTTGTAAGTTATCGCGATATTATATTCCAAATTTGAGACCAGTTATAAATAGCTAAAGTTTCCACTGTAAATTTGTAACTTATATGTATTGTAAAATGTATGGTTTTTCAAATAAATACATGGGTGGTGAACCTCTTTTCTCTCGCAGTTATCTATTTCACAAACTTCGAAATTTAAAAATGTTACGTGTTATTCACTTAATTCCTATCCATGACTCTCATCAGCCTGACAACTAACGAAACTTGCTGTATCTTTCCCAGTCTTTTCCAGTGGTAATGCTCAAGCAGAAGTGCCTTTAGAATAGGTCCTTCTGGGTAGTGAGCCAGTGCGAAGCTTCCGTTTCTGGGGTGAGGGGGTCTTAAGGAGTAGTCGCTCGCATTCTACACCCCCAACACTGACCACACGCGCATCCCTAAGCTCGCACTCCTCTCTTATCATCATATCTCATTTAATCATTTTTTTTCAACGAATTTTTGTTAATCTAGGATGTGCGGGCTGAGGGAGCCAATCCTAACACTCCTTAGACCTTTTAAGCCACTCATGGGCCGCTTTTCAGCCCGCACTTCCTAGATTAACAAAAATTTGTTAAGGAGATATAAAATGAGTGATAAAAAATACCAAAATATTCTTGGCTGAATTTTAAAGAGAAACAGCAAATAAAACAGTTCAGGAAAGAAAATCCGAGAACATCCTTCCGAATCTGCCAAAAAGTTTTTGAAGAGAAATTTCAGAGAAAAATTGGACTGGGTTCGATTCACCAAGTGATCAAAAATGAAAAAGTTGGAATAAATTTGAATACTGGGAGTCCAAGTCTGGGACTCGAAAGACAGCGATCGACTCAACTTTTGCCTCATTCTGAAAAAAATATTTCACATCAATTCGCTATCTGAAATGATTTGAGAAGCTGAAGAATCCGACAGATTTCTAAGTACAGCGGCTGTACTACAGTCAATGATGCCGATTAAAAATTCCGAGGAAATGTTTGTGTGGGAAGAAATTCACAATTTTGACGCAATAAACAGTGGTTTTAGCGGTTTAGAAATTCGTTACAAGAAAAAAGCATAGCAAACTTCTATCACAAGTTTTTTTTTTCAAAAAAATGAGACAAAACTGCCTGCTATATTTGACTTGTGATATAAATTATGTTATACACAATTTTTTTTTATTCACCATTCAATTTGACCACGAAATAAAGCAATTTTTATATGCAATGTGGCTTTCTAAGCAAAATTATAGGGGTTACCCCTAACTGAAACGTTTTTTAGGTCGGTAAGTGTTCCAGTTAGAGGTGTTTGACTGTACTCAATTTTTGTTATCATTGATCATTATATAAGTTCTATAAACGATTATTTTCGAAGCTCCTTTAAGCGGTGGTCATCGCATTTCAAAGGGGTTTCCTTGGCCAATTGTCGCAAAAGTATCGTTGGACGAAATTAAACGTCTTTCTGATATATTTGAACAAAAATCTTGCATCCTATAGAAAAATCGAAAGTGACGGATACCTTGTCAAATTAAAAGCGTGCTTACAGAACTGACAGAAATATTTTTTCCAAAATGTATCTACTCCCTGAGTTTTCAAAGTACATATAATTGTATCATGACTTTAATTAACCGGACATAAAGTGTGCAGATCAGAAAAGAGCGTTTTAGAAAATTCTCGGATTTGGGGCCAACCATCCGATCCCGATCCAAAAAAATTTGAGGGCGACCGATGCCGATCCAAAAAAAAAATCAGATGTGCCGACCCTGATCAGCATCACCAGAAACAGTATTATGACCCTATTTTAGGGGTCTTAATCAAAATGTATCTTTTCCTGGATTTTAACGTTACGCATTCACCTACATAAAACTGCGGCCTGAAGGTAAGTGCAATCAGAAATAGAGAGTTTTGTCCCGAATTTCTTCTCAACGTGTTCGAGTAAAATATTGTTGTTGATTCAATAAATGATAATCAACATTAGTCGTACAATATTTCTGGAACCGCTCAAAAGTACTTCCTGACCATGGATGGGAAAATGAAAAACTTACCTTTATACTCGCCCAATTGTCTATTTTTTCCAGAAAAAAACATTAAAATAAAATTTGGAAAATTAGTTTTAGAGCTCCGTCTGCGACGGACCAACCTCCTAATGTATCTCGGGTCTCCTAATTTGACATATCTTGATTAAAATTAGCCAAACAGGGTTTTCAAGGAATATAACTTAGATTAGCCAGTTGTGTGAACGTAGCGCGGGTTCCGTGCGTAACATGTTTCAAAAGTTTTTTGTATGCATTACCACTCTCGATCAAAGCGAATTGGAGGGGAGACCTAAGCCAAAACGGAAAATCTATCTCCTCTGTGAGTGTGGTTGATTTCAAAAATTAATCTTGGGTTCTAGACAGTGGAACGCTGTATTATTAGTATTTAAAATATCGGGGCAATCATTTATTTGGATATCATCGTGGTAAATACTTTGATTTTCAGATATATAACCTAATTTCTGCAGTTGAAATGCTCTTTACTTATTATGTGGTTTTAATTCAATCCTGTGGTGGCATCAATGAATTGAAAAATGATATATAGATTATCAGAATGTATTCTTCTCTGATATTATTATAAACATTGTCATTGTTTATTCTGGTCAAAAACGCAACCATAACTCAAAATAACATTTTTTTCTATTTTTTCGCAATAATTTCATAATTCAATCATTGCCGTTTGAATTGTCGCAGTACATGTGTTCCTTTTATTCGGTTAATTTAAGACATTTCAACTCTTGTTATTGATATTCTATAGAAGGTGTTTACTGTCCTACATTTGTTTCATTACTTTTGTGTCAGTTCCACGGCGGCGGGACTTCCACCAACACATCTTATTTAGAGGTTATGACATTTTTCACGATAATTTTTTTGGTCGACTTTATTCCCCTATCTTTGCGTATTAAAATTGGCGTAGGCGTTAGAAACTTCCCTTACCGTATAAACGCATTAAAAATTTTACATTGAAAGTGAGAGTGTGTTGATATTCACAAACTCGTTGTCCAGAAAAAACACTTTCATATTCATATTGTAGTCAATGCGAAATAAATTTCAGAACATTGAGAACTACTATTCTAGAAATTTTGCCATTTGGAAATAATAAATTATTTCCGTCTACACATTTCTCTATAGTTAAAGATAGGCTTTTAAAAAAGTCGGGACCAAAAAATTAATCGATCCAAAAATGGTATACGGTATTACCGTATACCCCTTTTATACAGGCTTCCAACAAGGGATGCATTCCCGCCGGCATTTTTCCATCCCTATTCCCGTTTTTATCCCCCCAAAACGGCGATAAAAAACGGGATAGGGATTGAGGAGTAGATTTATCCCTTTATTATCCGGGTCCGGTGAAGCCTAATCCCTTTTATCCGTTTTGTAATACGAATAAATTTTAGCATTGCAGACCAGAATTAGTCTGGGGTATGATTTTGAAGGTAGAATTTATTGTGGTAATTTTGCGGTACTTTCGGACTGACTGGATCACTTTCCGTGAAGCGGAAGGTGGTTAAAAATGAGGTGTTAAATTATTTAGTATATTTTACTGGGGGGTATATTTGTGAGAGTAAAATAATCTCAATTAGAAAAAATTCGGCGGTATTTTCGAGACTCCATCATTCCGTGTTACCGGAAGTGATGTTAAAATAGTTTTTATTTCCTTTATATTATTACTTTGGGTAGGTATTTGAGAGTGAAATAATCTCAAAAAAAAATTGCGACGGTATTTGCGATGAACTCATCACTTTCGCGTTGACGCGAAGTGAGGTTAAAATTGTGTTATTTATTTATATATGTACTTGGCGCGTAGATTTTGAGGGTAAACTAACCTTAAGAAAAATGGCGGTATTTGAGTCATCACTTCCGGTTTGAACCGGAAAGTGATCGTTAAAATTGTTTTTATTTCATTTATATATTACTTGTGGGGTATATTTGAGGAGTGAAATAATCTCATAAAAAATAATTGGCGGTGATTTCATGACTCATTCGAGTAGGGGATAGAAAAGGATCAAGAAGGCGGATAGGGATAGAACGGGATAGGACGAAAAACGCGATAGAATAAACAGGTGATAATAAGGGGGATGGGGATAAAACGGCAATAAGGGGTGAGACTTCCATTCCCTAATCCCTCTATGGCTCTGAATTCCATCCCTATCCCCTCGGTTTATCCTTCTTTTCATCCCTATCCCTTTTGGAGCCTGCTTCTATACTGGGTATTTACTAGAAAAATAAATTTTTAAATGATTACCGTGAAAAAGGCAAGGCTTCCATATCATCGGCCCATTATCCACCGAGTTCTTGCCAATATTGCCGAAAACAATCTACGCCAATTCACGATTTTTCCGCTGAAGATACTTTCCAGTCCGTATCGCCGAATATGGCAATATCGCCAAATTGCGTAGCGCTTGACTTTTTATCACAAGTTTGTTTAGATCGTCCATGAATGACGGTCATATTGAACACCGAATTTATTCAAATTTACTTGTTGACTTTTTCTATAATAGGTATTTATTAAAGAACTTAATTCAAAGGGTATTTCGATGACTCAATATATTAAACTAGATATAACAAACTCAATTTCACAATTGAAAAACCTTTTCCAAATTATGACGGCATTTCAAAACAAACATGACGAATTTGAGATTTTTGACAAAGTTTTATTTTTCTTCTCATATCGCCGGAAATCGCCAAATCCACTGATAAATTCTGAATATATCGATATTGGGACCACACAAATTTGGCTCCTTGTATATCAATAATTTCACAGCCTATTTTCACAAAGCTCTTATTCTGCGATGCGCCGCAGCGACTTTGCAGTTTGATTCAACGCCTGTTATTATGTAAACTTCATCATCTTAATTGGCGTCTTTGATGAACCGTGACTTAAACATTCAAAAAAGAGGGTCTCATATTTTCAACTGTGGTGTGCTTAGATAATGTAACTAGTTCTCCGCTATGAAAATCTGTGCCTATCTCTCCGGTGCCTCTCAATAAAAAACATGATCCTGCTAACGGATCAAAATTATTCTTCAAGCTGAAAATTTTATTTACTAAATTGCAAAAATTTTATTATAAATTTCAGCCCCTTTGACCTTTTTAGGCAATAATTTTCATATTTCACATAAGCAAAAGCTTTTTCAAACGGTCCAAAATTAGTAGCACTAATCAATACGAATTCTAAATAGGGAGCTGGTCAATATAGCACCAATATTCCCGTGAGGTAACGCCCATCTCACCGGATCAATTTTTCAACCAATCGATTGCGCGAAAAAGTCTGAGCTGTAGTTCAGGTTATCAAGAAACCGCTCTAGATCGTCAGAAATTATTTCTATATATGAAAATAAATGCAATATCATAAAGCTCCGAATGACTTTTTGGATGACCACCCAGAACTTTAAATAGTCCGATAAAAAAGAAAATAGAATTGTTCAACTTTATTTACGAAAAATATAACATACATGTAATTTTTTAACGTTTTCTATAAATAATTGTTCACAATTAAAGTCTAGCAAGATAATTAAGTGTGATATACTTGGAAAAGCGCACCTTTTCGTCATTGGTCACTCAATCAAAACGAAAAATGCTCGCAAATTCGCACATGCAATTTTCCGAGTATTTCTGAATATCGATCAATAGTGAACAAATCAGCGGAATCCCGGGTAGAACTTTATTCACTATAAAGTATCACATACAGTATGTACTTTTTTTACTTGCGAAGTGAAAATTGTCCTTTAGCTAATTACGGTCAATTAAAAATGGTCACTAGGTGGATTTTATTATGAACGCCAAGCTATAGTCGGTGTCAAGGGTTTGAAAATTAAATCCACCCAGTAACTATTTTTTATTGGCCGTAATTACCTAAAGGACAATTATCACTTCGCAAGTTAAAAAGGACATACTGTATATAATAGTATCACATATATATAGTATAATAAATTTCTGATTATCAGCAAATTTTGATTTTTCATTAGGCGTTTTTAACGAAGAACATTCCATTAGAAAATAAGATGATTTTGAATAGAAATTCTGATTAAACCAAACAAGCATTATGTCACATAATTCATGTGTTAAACAACTAAAGAGAAACAGAAATAATGGATCCACATTAAAATGTTTTTCAGAAGTAGTTTTTACTGGATTTCAGGCTGAAATTTTCAACACTTTTATATAATAGATTCCACTATGTTGATGATAAGTGGTTGAGAATTAAACTTAAATCATGATATTAATCTATTTCGTCTGTTTTCAAAAAGGATAATGGTTCTCCTTATTGACCCTCGTAAAAATGTCAAAAATAAGCTTTTGTAAGATCGAAGTTCGATCATCGAACAGTCCTTCAATAATTTAATTTTCCGCCGTTTAAAATAATCCGAAAACTACGAAATAAGTCAAATAGTATCTTTGTCATGAACTTCTTAAAATAATTTGTGATTTGCATCTACCACGACTTTCTTTCAGGAACTAAAACATTATTTTTCTTGCCAATCAACCTATTCGATAAGCGGTCGCAAAAAGTTGAAAAAACTTGAAGAGGAAATCCTATTTGTTTCTCTAAAATACCCAGTTTTTGAGTTGGTTTTTTGGACTCGATTAAAAAAACATTGAACGTTTTTCGAGGCGTCTTGGACGACCGTGTAAGATAGGATACTAGTAATCAGGAAGCGTGCAATTATGGTTCTAAATAAATAGATCAACCAATTCAAAGTGCGAATTGCTTATCGCGGGTCAGGGAAATGAAAATAGAAATCTGAATTGATACCAGCCAAAATTTTGCTGAGTTGAATTTTTCTTGGGAAAGTTAATTCAATTTGAAAAGTAAATTATCAACTCCGTATCGTATATCCGTATCGACAAAAATAACTGCGCCTAAACCTTTTTGTCATTATGGGCAATTATTTCAATAGTTTTAACTACAAGTTTCGCATTTATTGAATATTCAGGTTTTCTAATCCAGTAAAGAAATTAAATTTCATAAACTTGATTTTGTCAGAATCTTGAGAATTCCTGCACACAATTTTCAAAAATAAATAAATGGGCTGTAGTACAGGGAGCTGATATCGCCGGTTCAATAAATCGCCGAAAAAACTCACGCAATTTTACGATTTTTAGCTAAAATACTACCAGTGCCGATATTGCCGAATGTGCCAATATTCCCGAAAATTCCCAATATCGCCGATTTTTTTAAGATATGAATGACGTCACTTTGAGAATTTGATTGCTCAAATCTACTTCAATCAACTTTTATATCCCTTTATCACTTTTTGGTTAGAATGCGTAGCCACTATTCCTTTTAACGTGTGATTTTAACGTTGTGGCTACGCATTCTAACCAAAAAGTGATAAAGGGATATGATCGCGTTTGACAGAGTGTGAAATTCTACGCATTTTGGTGATTCACGTCATTCAAACCTATCGTTAAACTCTTTATAAAATTGAAAAATTGTATGACATATGACGTCATTTCCAACGCCTACGCGTTTTTTCATTTTATGACCGAAACATTTTATTTTTGTTCTCATATCCCCGAAAGTGCCCAATATTGCCGAATGTGCAAAAATCGCTGAATTTTTTTTGCCAAAAAACTTTCAGCGATACTGGCCCCCCCTGTATATAAGGTTTTCCGTGGTCTCTAAAAATTTCACTGTCATATTCTTTGACCAATTTTCAAGAATGATAAAATGTGTTAAAACATAATATCCTCTTTTTTTTCGAAAGTTGACTCAATGTGCACAAAAAGTTTATCTTGATATCTGTGCCCCAAATTTGAACTTAAGTTTTCTGTCTAGAATATCATCCAAGAATCTTTTTGAGTGATGCTCTAGACGTCTTTCTCCAAGATTTTTTCGAGACTCGAACCGAAGACAATCGTTCACAACATCCATGAGTTAGACAGTCCCAAATTAAAATTATCTGACGGAATAAATGAATAATTCATTTTGAATTCTTTAAGGTACAAAACCATTTCAATGACTTTGAGTCACTGATTAAAGTATAAATTTGCCAAAAATGTAAATAACTATCATCATGATGACTCATCATGAAAACATTTTGAGAGTTTAAACGAGTAAAATTATTTTAATACAATACTAATAAGGTGTACCCCACCAATTTATGTACTACCCGCAGATTGTATTCCGCGACATGCGCACAGATTGCGTGGGCGGAGCCCTTATCTCACAATGGGCAAGTCGAGCCCCATTGGCTGAAATTTTCTCCCATGGCTGGGGTATACATTCTTGTGATAGTAGTTCAAAGCCAATCGCATAATGTTTATCGCTCGAAATCGATAAAGAAATTCTTGAGTTGTAGTTTCTTGTTAATCAATTGAAATCTTCAGATTAGTCTTAAAAATATTGTTAAAATTAAACCGGTTTTTTCAGAGCAATCGCGATTTAAGGGGGTGGTCGTCGCATTTTAAGGGCTTTCAATAGCCAATTTTCGCAAAAGTACAAATCGGTGGACCAACTTTTACGTCTATTTGATATATTCAAACAAAAATCTTGCATCCTAAAAAACAATCGAAAGTGACGGATGGCTCGTCCGATCAGAAATCTGCTTACAAAAGTGACGGAATTATTATTTCAAAGTGTATCTCCTCCCTGAGTTTTGTAGGTTCAACAGTGATTCATTATTCAAATTAACCGGACAAAACTAGAGCAGACCAATATGAAGAGTTTTTGACAAAATTCTTTGATTTGGTTTCAGAATCACCGAAAACTGTATTTTGCACTAGTTAACATAGGGTCAAAATACTGTTTTTGGTGATTCTGAAGCCAAATCATAGAATTTTCACAAAAACCTTTCATATTAGTCAGCTCACGTCCTGTACGGATAATTTAAATTCTGAGTAATTGTTTTACCTTAAAAACTCAGGGAGGAGATACATTTTGACAAAAGACAAATTTTCATAATTTATCTCTTCCCTAAGTTTTTAAGGTAAAACAATGATTCATAATATAAATTAACCGGACAAAACGTGAAGAGTTTTTGTAAAAATTCTTTGATTTGGCTTCAAAATCACCAAAAACAGTATTTTTACTCTATGTTAACTCGTGCAAAATACAGTTTTTTGGTCATTCTGAAGCCAAATCAAAGAATGTTCCCGAAAACTCTTTATATTGATCTGCTCACGTTCTGCCCGGTTAATTTGAATTATGAATCATTGTTAAACCTTGAAAACTCAAGGAGGAGATACACTTTGAAAAAATAATTACGTCACTTTTGTAAGCACGTTTCTGATTGGACGAGCCATTCATTATTTTCGATTATGTTTTAGGATGCAATATTTTTGTTTAAGTATATTAAAGAGAGGTAAAAGTTGGTCCAATGATCTGTACTTTTGCAACAATTGGCTAATGAAAATCCCTTAAAATGCGACGACCCCCCCCCCGTAACGGAGTGTGCATGTCTGATTTGCAATTTTGCAGAGCTTGTTCACGAAAATTTGAAGCTTCAGCAATAATCCCAAAAATGCCAGTTTGTTAAACTAGCCTTTTGCTTACGCGAAAAATAAGCCAAAACTTTATTATACTTCTTTGCACAGAAGCGATACAAGAAGACATAAACTTAAACGGAAAATCCATCTTCTCCCAGGTTTTATGATGAAATCAAGCTTAATTTTAAAGATAACCTGTATAAAAAGTAAACGGATGCATTTTAAATCACCAAAATCCGTAGTTTGATGCTATTCTAGAACAACTCAGACAGAACCTAACAAATGTCACCCCGTTTCTGTTACGTTTTTGAGGGTAAACGAAAGAGAACGTTTTAAGCGGTAGTCGAAAAAAATAAGTAGTACAAGCGTGGTTCAATGAATTAAAAATATGACTCAATTCAGGAGAAAAAAGTATATCGTTTTTTAAAAACATGATATGATGTCTTGTTCCGATTATGTACTGAGAGATGTTTTGGGCACAACACTATTTTGCACAATTACTTTTTCTAGAGAAAAGATTGATTTTCCAAATTGCTAATTACAGTCGTCCAAAAACGGTTTGGTTTAATAATTTCTTTTGGTTTTTGAGACATAAAATTATATTTTTATTTCGAACATAGTTCGTTTTTATTTTGACGTTTTGGCTAAACAGCCATATTCAGTGTGGTGAACATAGAAAAGATAGAACATTTGTTTTGTGTATAATTGCATGTAATGGTGACTTTTTATTGCAGCATGAAAGATAAAACGAGATCTTTTCCGAAAGTAAAAATTGGTCGAGCCTCGGATGAAATTGCCTCAATTAAAGTTCGATTACAATGTATGTTAAGTAATTGATGTGTTAGAAATTATACAAGTACACAAGAATGTCATGCATTTATGTGGTACCTGTACATTAAGAGTTGGTTTCTTGAGAGATATGAGTACGTTTTCGAAGATTTCTTGAAAACCTTTATGGTAAACACTTTTGTTAAATTTTCAAGTGTTTTGAAAATATTTGTCTTTGAAGTAGTACACCACATACTCAAACTTCCTGACAACAAACGTCTTGACCGTTTCTCAAACGTCCTGACAGTTTATCAAACGTCCTTACAAAAATTTCAATTTGATACAATTTTACAAACGTCTGACATTTTCGATTATTGATAAAGATATTTTTCGGAAAGAAACTAACTGTTATTTTTAATTGATAGTGGTTTATTATTGAACTAACGATTTTTTTTGCCTGAATTTGTTCCTTATTTAAATAAAGTTATTTTCTGCCGATGCACTTTTTCCTTGCGTAAAATATTCCCGGTGTTTATCAGTCTATATAATTAGAACCATTATATAGCACTGATAAAAGAAAATATCTGATCTGAAATGATTTGAAAATCCTTAATATTATTTCTCAATCTTTTTGGCTCTATTATCCCATTCATTAAATCATTTTATCCGTGCGTTTGTGGGGAGGTACACGCATCTGATTCTTTTTGACGACCAATTCCTCTTCCAAATTTGCTCGAGTGAGGATCAAAATATCAATGAAAAATTTGCCATTCTTTTTTATAACCCAAATTACCTACCTCAAATTATAATTCCATAAAAATTCTAAAAATTTCATAAAAAAAATTTTAATATATTGTTCTGTTTGAATTTCAACATTTACTTCTCTGTACATATATCAAAAATAAAAAGTTAAAACAAATTTATTACAGTTTGTGTTTTTTTTACTCGCGAAATGAAAATTGTCATTTAGTTAATTACGGCGAATTAAAAATGGTAAATAGGTGGATTTTATTTTAAAAGCCAAGCTTTAGCTGATGTTAAGGGTTTGAAAATATAATCCACCTAGTTACCATTTTGCATTGGCCGTTATCACCTTAATGACAATTTTCATTACGCAAGTAAAATAACACATACTGTATTCACTTTTATAACGCTAATTGAACATCTGCTGAAGCTTGGCAGGAATCTCGGTTGGTTCAAATTTAAAAACCGAGGTAAAAATTCTGTGAAATGGCGTAGGCAACATGTCTCTTAGAGAAAACAGCCAAAAGATCAATTACAATTTTGAACACCTGGTAAAATTGGATCCAAACGACGGGCCCCTTAAGGAAATTGTGGGTGCTTCCAGCTTTTGCTGGGGAAAAAATAAGCTTCTTTTTAAAAACTCAAATATCTTTTGTGAGAATTTGAGGTGAACGTTTATTTTTTCAATTGTATATTGTAGTCCGTAACCTTGAGAAATCAAAATTGATTCATTTTTAGGAAAATATTTTATCACATTCAACTTTTAAATGCATAAAACCTAATTGCTGGTATTTTTTTCCATTGAAGTATTATACCGTCATATCCACGTATCCAAAAATCACATAATGCCGATATTATTGGGTCAGAAAGGAAATTCTCTACTCAATTGCAACCAAGCATATTTTAAAATTCAAATCTAATTCGCCGAAATTTATTTTTGAAAATTCCTTGGTATAGTGTTATAGGCAAAATTGTGATTATGTTACAAAAAAAAGTATACCTCACGGACTGGTACATTGCCGATTTTTTTTTTCTCTTTTTATAAATACTTTCTATTATCATTATTGAAACTTTTGAACCAAGGAATTTTAAATAATTTTTTTTATATTTCTCGCAATCACTATTTCATGCTGATTAATGCGCGCCATTATTACCTTGATTATGCTAAAAATTTGAAATATTGAAAAGGCGCAAAATCTGAAAACATACTATCATATTTGAATACTTTCATTTAGACAACCTTTTTCTTGCGATTGTTGATTTTTTTGTATTCTGAAATGATACCATATCTAGAATTTCCATTAATTTCCTTTTTTCCAATTTTATTGCAGTCCGAAATGATATTTTTGGGAAATTTTCCAGAATATTGGTTCCAAGTTTTTCCAATTTTATTTTGGTTTAAGTCTCCGTGAAAAATGATCACTAATGGGTTTATTTGTTTTTGATCATCTGTCATTATTCGGCATTTTCAGTTAAGGCAAGCGATTTCAATATTCTAGAAAAAAATATCCAGAAATAATTTTTGGTGTTTTTTTAAATTGCAACGATTCCTGAGGTTGCTGGATGGTCATGGTGCAATTGAAAATAATTACCGAATTTGCGACCGTGGTCCAAAATAACTACTGCACCCACATTATATAGTACATAGTTGATTAAAAACCTAAAAAAACTAATTTTCAAAGTAAAATGACCAAAAAAAAGTGGAGAGTGACAGAAGCGTCCTTTGGGACAGTGTTCGTCAACGTTTCCTGACGGTTTTCTCACAACGTCCTGACACTCTCTCAAACGTCCTGACAAAAACTGTCAAATCATAGGTGTCAGGACGTTTGAGTATGTGGTGTAGTGGTAATTATTCTGTTTTAACTTTGTATCTATCGCTAAGTTTTTTGTCATTATGTTCAAAATAGTGATAATGATCGTCAATTGCCCCATTTTTATTACGTCTTTGTAGTAAAATACGTTCATGAAGAATTAAGTAAGTTTCACCACCGAATTTGTTGAATTTAACCATATCGGTTGGCTCACACGGTTCGTCACAAATATATTCGTATTGTAGGGTACTACCCTGATAATAAGATTTCAATTTAAATAATTGAAAATAACAAATAATTGTAATTTATTTTGAGTCAATTTGGCGAAATATTGACTTAAAATAAATTACAATTATTTGTTATTTTGAATTATTTTATTAATAAGATTTCTGTCGTTTTAGTCTGGGGAGAATTACGCTAGAAAGTTTAATCGTGCTAAAGGCTATGTGTNATTTAAAATGTTTCTTGTATTTTGTGTGAATCTTTTGTATTTTGCTGGCAATAATTGAGCATCTGAAGCTGGTGAAAAAGAGGCTTAATGTATAATTGTCTATTTCTGGATTTTTTTGTTCTTTATTTTGTCTAGCTTTAGATTTTGAAGAAGGAAATTTTTTCAAATTTTAGATCATTTATTTTTTGGTTAATAAGTTATTCGGGATACTGCTTTTTCAAAAAGATGTTTTTTGCATTTTTTAGAACTTAATTAAAAGCGTCTGTGGTTGTGGTCGTATTAGCATAGCGATATTTAGTTCACCAACGAGAGGAAATATTGTAAGGCTTTTAAGTGTAACTGCACTTTTAAAGTTCAAGAAGTCATGTCATGCCTGGGGTTTTGGGTGAATTTCTATGTGAAACTTCCTTGATTGTTCAAAAATATTGCACTGAAATAAATAAAATGACTGTTTCTATACAATCCGTCGTAAATTTGAAACCAGTATTAAATTATTTTTTTTAGAAGTGTATTTTTGTACCCCTTTCGAATGATCAAAAATATATCGTCAACATATATGTCACATATAATAATGTATAATATATAATATGTGAATAATTTTTTTAAATTAACTTTTTCAGATTTTATTTCTTTTCTCTTTTTAAGGGTTTTTATCAGTTAAAATTTATTTTGTTATGGAATCTTTGGTTAATTTAAGATCCACAGAGGTGTATAAGAGTACACAGTCATAACTTATTATTTCGTATTCGGTATGATTAAAATTAAAAATTTTTGAAAATTTGGTCTGAAAATCTTTAGTCGAGCTAAGTGCGCAGTTAAGACTGTTGAGTTTTGCCTGTTTCAGTAGCCACACTGAATATATGGCTCTTTTGTCGAAACGTCTAAATAAAAACGAACTATGTTTGAAATAAAAATTATTTTAGTAATGATAAATTTCACCTTATTCATATTATATCACTGAAAGTCTTAACCCGTGACTCAGCATTTCTGACCGACCCTGGACACACTAATTCCAAAACGTCATATGTAATTCTCACCCACAAATTCATGATTCGACTCCATTCTGAGATTAAATATCATACATATAAATATAAATACGTATGAATTAAAGAAGGAACGCCTAAAAAAATGAACTAACCATGTTCAAAATGTTGTTCTAATTGTAGCCCTTATCAGTTAGAAACCATTTTAGAAATATGTCAGCTATCAAAATTATCAGCTATTTTTGAATTTGTCTCTCATTAACCTTGAAATTTAAAAAATTTTTGAATAAAATTTCAAGATAAATTTTAAGGTTAAATGATGCCATCATTATGATGGGCAATTTCAAAAACAGTTTATGATTTTCAAGCAAAATTTAATAATTTCGTGTGTACTTCACTATTAAAACGAGCGCGCTGAATAATCAACCGTGCACTTTTGTACAAGGGTAAAATTGTCTTAAGGTTGGTTAAACAGCGCTCAAAGCTGAGCCTATTAATTGGCGTTATTGCTTCCATAAAAACTTTTTGTACGTCGAGAGTTAATGTTTAACTGTTGAACTATTTATATCGTATCAGCAATATATATTATGAGTCACGTTTGATTTCAAGAGATCATTTTAATCCAATTTTCATTTGTTTATTTATTAGACATTCAAGCCAGATGTATGTTCTTATTAGACACAAAGATAACTTTTCTATAATAACTGATGATTGTTTTTGCATTTGTTATGAATCCTAGCTGATTTGTCAGTTTCTGGTTGCAAAATTAGATACAATTTTAATTTGCAACAATGTTATATATTTTATATTCGGGAAGACTGGCGGATAATAGTTCGAAACGCGGCAAGATATTAAAATTCGGTTAATCTTTAAATAAAGTTTTATTTAATCTTTAAATAAAGTTTTATTATTATCGAAAAAAAATACGCATATTACCAAATGGACAATAATTTCTTTTTGTTACGTAATAGTATTTTGAAAACTGGCTGAAAAGGTTTTTCTTTCATCAAACTATTTCTTTGTGCTCCACAGCGCCCGCAGGAGGCTCGATTCGCTTTAACTGAACTAAAATTCCATTTGATCACGTGACACAAAAAGTAGGAACCGAAGCAAAAAACTATAATCCCTATTAATCACTTGCAACTTAATTCCATTCTGATCGAGCGACACAAAAGTCACGACCCAAGCATTAAACACTAACCCTTCTTAATCCCTAGCCGCCTTTCGAACTATTATCCGCCAGTCTTCCCGAATATGAGATATGATAAGAACTTCTTATGATAAGAACTTTTTCGCGTATATAAATTTTCTCGATTAAGCAAAATGTCAATATAGGTAACATCTTAACCAATCGAGAGTTCATTTAGAAAATATATAATATGTCACATAGCTTATGTGAAAAAACTGAGTGTACTTTGAGTTATCTATGCGATTTTTTTAAGTTTATTTTCAAATCAGTAGGCCAACGTAGTCAGTCTCCGAGATTTATTCTCGCCGAGCTTTTAGTGAAGTTATAATTTTGATAAAAAATAACCTTGAAAAGCCTTAACAGTTACGTCTGATTTCTTAAAAAGAAGAATCCGTTTTTGAGATTGCTTATCTTTAAAGCTTGGAATTTGCCTTGAAATTTTTCTCGAAAGTTTTTCAAAATCATCAGAAACTCAATGGTTAATTGCCAAGGCAATTTCGAAAACAGATTTTTATTTTAAGCGATTGCTGCCATTTTTTTTCTATTTTTTATCAGATAGTTGTATTTTTCATGAGCTACAATTTAAAAATGTTTAAAAAATGTTCAACAAAAAAAGGTTTGACGTTCCTTTCAAAGGCTACAATAAGTAAACAATTATATAATCGTACTATCAATCTTTTAAACAAAGTTTTTAAATCTCAAAAAAAAATCAAGCTGGATCAGAAAGTTTTCGCAAATAAATAAATAGCATTAACCCGTTGAAGTATTTTTAGTCAACGGTGACGCAAATAGCCGAGTCTGAATTAAATTAAATTAATCTTGCATCATGACGAGAAATGGGCCGAACGGATTTCAAATAGGACTAAGGCAACTTTGCGTTTCTAAAAAAGGTGTCTCCAAATGCAAATCTCCAATCGAATTTGCACTTTCTGCGAATAGGAATATCAGCTATTTGTTTCACACCTAGCTTTGCACACAGATTGCTAATACTGTGCTTTGGGGGGCACTGCCCTTTATAATAGGTGAAAATCGGCTATTTATGCAACACAAGATTGTTTTTTCTTTAAAAAGTGACTTTTGACCTGAAATTAATCAATTTTCTGATTTCGGAAGTAAATTAAAGACACAAAGTACTCAAATTTCCTGACAATTCACGTCGATAACTTCTAGATAAGAATAGTTTTGAAAATTGGGAATACCATACGTGGTTTTTTTTGTCAAGACCATTTATTGGTGGACTAAAACTGTCCAAGGTTTATCTCATTTTTGAAATTAAGGCACATAATATTGGCCCCATATAAATCATTGAAAGTTACTACTATATTTCTGAAGCCGATGGTTATATAAACAGAGTAATACAAGCCATTCAAAGGGCACCGCTTACTTCACGCAAAGGATTAGTCATCTTTTTCTATCATGTTGAAGGGAAAGCCAATCAGAGCCCCATTTCTTCCACGCTTTCACCGGTGCGACCCCGGCGGTGCCCTCTGAGTTGGAAGTCTATATTAATGTATGATTTTGAATTTTAATAAACAATAACATGAGTTTTAGATTATTAGACTCATAGGTTTTTCATGATCAGATGATTTAGATTGAATCCTTCATTTTCTATGAATGGACCATTCATGGAAAATGAAGGATTCAATCTAAATCATCTGATCATGAAAAATCATATGAGTCTAATAATCTAAAACTCATGTTATCGTTTATTATTTAGGCTGACCGCGGTTGTCTCCTAAGGCGAAACTATACATTTCTTGGAAAAAGTATTCGTCTCAAAACTTTTAAAAACTTTCAATTTCTTCAAATCCAGATTTTTTTGAAAATTTTAAGCACGGCTTCTGATTGGTTCTCAAAAAAATGCTCAGAAATAGGTTTTGATATGTTAATCTTGTAGCGCTGATCAAGGCGATCAGTTTTTATATTAGAACATACCCACTCAGACCCCTTTAAAAAAGTTGACAGGGCGGTCTTTTGACTACTTGTCCTATAAAATTAAAGTTTTTTATCAATATTTTTTGTTTAAGAGAACATGACCACTCTGAAAATTTCACATTAAAACGGGAAATATTATTATAGCGCCTTTGAAACTAAAAATATTTATTCAAAACAATTGCGGTCATGTTCTAAATTCTTAATATAAGGGCCCACTAAAGGGCAAAATTTTCGACAAAAATAGCTGAAGTTTCATAAAGTATATTGACAATGATAATGACCTTCGTAATTCATTTGAAATTGTTATTGTGTATTTCAAAAAAATAATATTGAGCTGATAACCACTTTTCTTCAAAATTATTGAAGGGCGGTACAAAAGCAAAATAATGAAATATTGATACCGATTATGATTAAAATTCTAATAAGAAAATTTATGATCATACTGTTCCTTATACGACGAATAGAGAATAAAAAAACTGATTCAAAGTTTCACATATAACGGAAAATCTCATACTTTTCTATGAATTTGATCATATAATCCTGTTTTCATTATTTATCAGCATATTCCTAATTTTTAGAATTTTATAATGCTACTAACAATCTTTGTTGTTTTAAAACCAGGAATCTAGAGTAAATCTGGGCCCATGGAATATTAATTAATCATATTGAAATTATCCCAAAACTGTCGCTCAGGCTGCGCTGCTTAAAGGTCAAATAATTTGATGTCTTAAGGGTGGATTGATTAACGATAAGCAGCTCTTCGAACAGAAACATTTGTCGAATTGAATTTTTTTTGACCATATTCTTAACCACGACGAAACCCCCAAATCAGCAAAACAAATTATCAAAACATTTCAATTTAAGATCAAATTTCAATTTCGAAAGAAAAAACCCGAATCTTTTTGTCACGTTTCCGGACTCATGTGACGTACAAAAACTTCAATTATTGATTCAACGTGATCAAAGTAAGTTTCTTCAGCACAGCTTTCGGAATTGTATAGAAATTCGTCTCCAGAGTTTCAAAAGACCTGTTAGTTGATTTCCCCTAGAGTCAAAATTTTGAATACTAAGAAATGCCAAATTTTATCAAAAACAACGTTCATGAGAACATTGACCCCAATGATCACGAAAATGACCTCAAAAAACTTGAAAAATGTTCACAGGTGGTGAAAGAGAGCAAAAACAGTTAATTTTGAATTAAGAATCATGCTCTTATATGCTGAATTTGATCTAAACTACGAAAAAACTTTATCACAAAACCTTTTTTTCTTATAAATTATCCGAAGATGTTGCTAGAAAGCAAAATCACCAAATGATAAATTAAAAAGAAGGTGAAAAACCGAAAAACGTTCGGCAATTTAGAGGCAAGACTTTATCAAAATTTAATTTATAAAATATTGATTGAAAAAATTGAACGATTTCACATTATTCAAATACATAGGGAATTAAATAAAGGGAATAACACGCCTACGTTTTTCTACAGATTCGTATATTTTTGCCTTACACGCCAACGCATTTTTGGGGAGGACCATCTCCTCAACTTGAACAGGGGAGTACAGAAATTTTGATCGAAAATGATACTCGGAGCCGCTAGAGAGCAAAGT
>SCLH01000023.1:256587-280661 GCA_004367855.1 Oikopleura vanhoeffeni
GGTTTGGAAGCAAGTAGATTTAGGAAACTGAATCGTTAAAAATTACATTTGGGTGTTCGACGTCGTGAAACTTTTCATGCTGCAAAAATTTCAGACTAAACATTTGTAAAGAAATGAGCTCCAAATAGGCCGAAGGCCAATAAAAAGGAGTTTGATGTTTTTAATTTAAATTGTGAAAAATGAGCCCAAAATCGGACGGTGGCCGATAAAAGAAAGTTTATATAGGATAAAAAGAATTAATACGATAAAAAGGATAAAAAGGATTAATACGATAAAAAGGAGTTTACTATTTTTAATTAAAATTTGTGGAATAATGAGCCCAAAATCGGCCGGAGGCCGATTACAGAGAGTTTTAGATTTTAATTCAAATTTGTGAAAAAATTAGCCCCAAATCGGCCGAAGGCCGATTAAAGGGAGTTTTATGTTTTTAATTAAAACTTGTTAAAAATGCGCCCCAAATCGGCCGAAGGCCGATTTTAGGGAATTTTATACTTCAATTGAAATTTGTGAAAAAATAAGCCCAAAATCGGCCGGAGGCCGATTAAAGGGAGTTTTATGTTTTTAATTAAAATTTTCTAAAAATGCGCCCCGAATCGGCCGGAGGCAGATTCAAGGGAGATTTATGATTTAATTAAAATTTGTGAAAAATGAGCTCCAATTCGGCTTGAGGCCGATTAAAGGGAGTTTTATGTTTTTAATTCAAATTTGTGAAAAAATGAGCCCCAAATCGGCCTTATTATCAGTCACGCCTCAGAAAAATTCTAGGGCAGTTGTGAAAAATCTGAGGTTACTTGTTTGTAGATCTATCCTTCGTCTAAAGATTACATATCTCAAAGTCAACATTGTCACATCACACCACCAGGTGGTGAGTCTATTCTAGCATACTTAACGGTTTTTTAAAAATCTATCTTCTTTTGGATCCCACATACAAAGCGTCTCAAAGTTCACACAAAGTAGCGAATAAATGTGAACAAAAATGTGATCGAGTTTTTCAACTTCAAACATTATCTTCTTTTAGACGAATGTTTAGAACTAAGCCGTTTTTACGATTGAGGTAGATTAATATAATGCGGTCAATGTGATGAGAAAAAGTTCCTGATCAATATTCTAGAATTTTAGAAAATTGATTTTAAGTAAACCGGAAATGAAAAGTTCGAAAAAAAAGTTTGTCTGATTTGAACAAAAGTACTACCAAATTGAAGCTGAAAAATCACTGATTCAAAAATCTTCTTACAACTTATCGAAGGCCGATTTTAGGAATCTTTATATTACAATTAAAATTTGCTAAAAAAGCGCCTCAAATCGGCCGAAGTTTTATGTTTTTAAAAATGAACCCAAAATGGAGTTTGGAATCTTAGTGCAAAATCATTTGCTGATATTTGGTCCGAAATGCTCCGATTTTGGTCCTTATAAACGTCAAAAGCACTCCAGTCTCCTTTCTGGGATTGGGTCTTTTCTGTGGCTGATCTGTTTTTGGCTTGTCGAATGCTTCTTTTTCTTTCCTTATTTAACCCTTTTTTGAGCTCCTTTAGTGCGACGTTACTACTCCATGTGGCCCCTAGAGATTTTTTCAGGGCTTTTGCTTCTTTTTTCAGTTTGTAGTACAGGGGGAGAGCGGGAATCTGCTGTTCCCGCTTTTTGTTTTGGTGGTTTTGACTGGCATTACTGTATCGACCATTTCTTTAATTTTATCAAAAGTTTTAGTTATGGTAGTTTTAGAGACAACCTTTGGATTTGAAATCAGCTCATTAAGTGAGACTGAATTATCATTCTCCCAAACCCTTTGTTTTTCAAATTTTATTTTATATTTTCAGTTGTATTAACTTTGCAAAAAGGTTTATTCATATAAAATTTTCCCCTTGTCTTAATTTCTTTTCAAAGAGGTTTTTTGAAACGGTGCTGTATCTCGAACGTGATTGGGAAGTGGTCTAAACCCTCAAGAATATCGTAATATTCAATCACGACATTTTTTATTTCTATACTGGGACGACCAGAACCAGATCTGTAGTCGTTGTCGTATTATGAATTTTAGAAATATGGGTTTTTTTACCTTCAATCGCGTTCGAGAAGATGCTACGTTTAAGTTTATTAGTTAATAATCTTTCCTCTTTATTTCTAAAAAATCTTTCGGTTACAGGGTTAAGGTTATAATTAAAATATCCCATCAAAATTATTTTTTTCCTAGGTTTTAAGATCAGATCCCTTAATTTTTTAATATATTTTTCCCTCGAAATCATGATACATTTTTCGATAAAACGGTCCGACATTGTTCCCGGGCTGCGATATAGCTCTGTTAAAATTATATAATCACTTTTTTTCTGTCCTAGATTTATCTTAATCGAGGAGCAATGAATAAATGCTTCCGAAAAACTTATATTTCTTTTTAAATGACTCTTGGTCAAAAAAGCAGTGGTTATCTCTGAACCCTGCCCATTTTGGCAAAAATAATAAACTGGGGGTATTTCTAAATTTAAATTTTTCCTGAGATACATTTTACAAAGGCAAATAATATCCAGATTTGGGTGGAACTCGACTAATCGAAAAAAGATATTTGTATCTTTGGATAGCAAATGTAAAGGTATATTAAACCTGGCTATTTTTATGGTCCTAAAATCCAAAGTTATCTCGGGATTTATAGTTTTTGGATAATTACACTCAGGCGCAGGTTTGTTTGTCCGAGGAACCGGTTTTCTCGAAAGCCATTTGAAAGTTCTATAGTCAAATGGATCGAATTTTGCGTGATTATAAATGGCTGTCTCGGGGTTTGCAGTGGATTCACTTCGAGTTAATTCGATTTCAGCGTCTATATCCGAAAGATTCAGTGAATGCCATTCTGGCTTGCTTGGAAATAAAATTTCCTTACATTTATCCAGGACAGCGATTTCCCCCTTATTTAGTTTTCTAGTTGAGATTGACAGGTATTTCTCGCTGGCAGCTTTTCCGTTGTAAAAATCTTGCAAATATTTATCTGGGTCATTTTTGTTTGAAAAGGAAAAAGTGTTATTTTTGTCCAGGTTAAGGACAATTCCAGATTAATTTCTCACCATTTGTCTGCCAGACAAGAAGTCTAGTAAATTTCCCTCATTTAACTCTATATTTTTTAGTGCAAAACTTTTATTTATTTGTTGCCGCAGGAGGAACAGTAGGTAACCGACGACATAACTAATTTTTACCCCCAAAATTATTTTCAGGAAATCTCTATTACTGGTCCATAATAAAAAATAAAAAAACTTTGCGCTCTTACTAATCAGTTGTGGGAATATGTGCCTCGACAGTTCTGGTTTTTGTGATGAAGAAACGTGAATAGTCATATTCAGTGCAGAAATACTCGGCTCCCTTATTGGGTTATCATGACTGGGCGAGAGAACAGCCCAAATCTGGAAAATATACATTTTTCAGATTTGCGCTAATCTCTGCCGCCTCATAAGATGTGCCTACCGTATTGATACAGTGATTATCATCAAAATAATCTAAACTGTGAAAACTTACCTCGTGTCAACCTTCCGGGATTTGATTTGGAAGAATGTTGTATTCGGTAACGGAAGTTGCAGTTTCTGTTACGTCTTCCAAAAGGACCGATTCTATGTCCGCAAAAGATGTTGTGTGAGATTGATATCTTTGCTGGAAATGCATTCTGTCGTGTCTGTTGAGGTTACGTGGCTACTGGGCCCGGAAGGTTTGATTTAAAAAATTTGGCTCATTTGATGGTGGTTGGGGTTGGTTCGCATTTTCCAAAAAATTGGTTCTGGGTCGGTTTTGATCTAAAGTGGTGTTTGCAAATGAGGTCCGTCTGGTTCTAGTTTTTTTTGTAATTTTAATAGCGCTTATTCTAGAAGCCACAGACCCAATTTCCAATCTACCGTATGAGCCCCCAGTGTGTTCCTCATCTATGGTATTTATTGTTCTGGCGTAAGAATGATTTTCAAGGTTATGTAACCTTTAAAGGTTTTCCAAATTTTTATTTGGCTTTTTATTTCTAGAGGCCATTAGAGCAACTCTTTCTTGATTTTCTAACTGGTCAAGATACACGATGTCGTGGTTAACAAGGTCGTTCATCCAATGATTATAGTCTCGATCTGTTCCCGTTTTTGATTGGTTCTCTAATTGAGTCCAGTTTGCTCTTAAATTTAAACTTATGTGGTCATGGTCAAATTTAACTGGAATGGATTCTAGTGCGTCAATTTCGTCCTCAAAACAAGATTTTTGGTAGTGGACGCTGTATCGGATGCCCTCCCGAATATTGTCGTTTGTGAGGTATTCAGATAAATAATCGATGGCCGGTCCCAGGTTTAACTGGCGATTAATAATTATTTGTCGCTCCTTTTTTTGAGAGCTTGTTATTCTGCAGATGTCGGTTCGTTCAGTTAAAATGCATTTACAGTTAAAAACACCGAGGGTTTTGAACTCGAAAAGGGGGTCCCATTGGCTGATATAGTCGTGAAAAATTTTTAAGCCGACCATGTACATAGGGAACGAGTTAAAAACTGCCATAATTTCGGCTGTTTTTTGGTATTTTATTGGGATATTCATCTTACCCTCCAGACCCCAGAGCCGAATTTAATCCTTTACCTCATTCCTACGTTGTTCATTTTCCACCAATAATCTCAGGGAGTTGGTTTTAATTGGTCTCCATAATGGTAAAGACGATCCTGCTTTCATGTCCAATTTCAGCGGGGGCGTCATTTTTGGGAAAAGGTAGGTTCTTATTTTAATTTTCTCTGGTTCGGTATTATCAGCTACTTCGTGGGCATTACATGTGATTGCAGAGAGCCGACTGGCCCGGCTTTTTACCGTGAAGTTTATTTCATGGTTTTCCATTTTATTATTTAAATTCCCTATTTTTCGTGAATGAGATGGATTGTAATGAGTGAATTTCGTGCAGATTGGTTTATTTTGTCTCGAAAACAATTTTTGTTTTGGTTCTTGGTCTCCGATTTTTAATACTTAAGTCCTAATGACGGCTAAAGTATATAGTCGAATAAAAAAAGCTTGTGTAAGAAGCTTATGAAATATGTCACCTGTTTTTTGCTGAAAACCCCACTTTTTTTTCTCTTCTAGAACTTTTTTCTGAAAAAAGATTGAAAAAATCAAAACGTGGCGCTCCTCGCGCGAAAAAAGTCATTTAAGGGGGTTTCAATCCCCCCGGGAAAAACCCCAAAAGCTAAAACACATTCGGTATTTATGGAGGTTTTATATTTGACCATTGCGTCTGAATTTCGCTAACTTTTTAATTCTAGAAACTTTATTTCAGGCTGTTTAAAAATGAAAATCTTACTTACATTTAATTTTTCTACATTTCGACCAATTTCGAATTCAGAACAATTACCAAACATTTTTGTAAGACGACTTTCTGATTTGTAAAAAATTGACCAATGAGAATAGAAAATCTAAGATCATCAAAATGTTGCCGATAATTCATTAATAAATTAATGATAAAACGTTTTTTTATGTGATGATCATATTTTGATAAAAAAAGGGTTGACCAAATTTAAAAAAGTAAGTGATTTTTGAAAAGTGAAAAGTTTCATTTCAGATTTCATCAACAAAATAAAACATGTGCAAATCCACTTGATTTTTCATAAATATTTGTTCGTGAAACACGCTCCAAGGTACGAAAGAAAGTTTTTTCTGCATTTCAATTTTCCATCTCAATAGAATTGACCAGATAGACTATCCCGGATATTTTTTCAACTTTTAATTTGACGAAAAAACAGGAAAAAAGTACATAGGCATGAGTCATATTTTCCGTCCTTTCATAACTATCGTGGATCTCCAATGCTAAAAAACCGATAAAACTCGAGACCAGCTTCAAACTTTAACGAACATTTGAAAATGAACTAAACGGATAATGTCCCAAATTGAGAAAATTAAAATGCAATCTTAATAATATTGAATTTTTGTCTAAATGACTAACTTTTTTTGGTTGAAAAAAGTTCATTCGAACATTTTTCCTAGAGGCGGTTCCTGGTTAGGATCTACAAATCCGATCCCTTGTTAGGACTATTATTAATAATATTTCGTTGTCCCTAGAATCATAACAATTAATTATGATTCCAAGGACGCTAAATTAAATTTATTACTTATTGAAAAGTACCCATTAATATAAAACATTGCAAAACCTGAGAATCTGTTGTGTAACATCAAAACAATACGAACATGTTGATAGAAAATGTTTATTATACCGAGGCGTTAACGATCTTGTTAATTTGCAATAAGTGATAAATAAATGAGGAATTCCAACGCTCGATAGTCGATGGTCAACAGACTTTGAACCATTATTATGTTACGAGCGGTGAACCGTCGATTTTGTCTAGTAGGAAAAAGTTATGATTTGTTTGATTTTTGAAACTGAGAGAGTGAGTGTTGCTGATTTGGAAGTTTTCCGACGCTGTTCTCCAACAAACCGGCACAAGTAATGTTCGAAAAACAACTTTTTGCGAACATTTTCAACATCACAGTGCTCAGATATAATTCCACTTACGCCCAAATAGACTAAAAGCTATTTTTTACCCTAATTTTTGAGATTTTTTTTAAAGTCATCAGAACCGCAATACATCATTTTTATCAATGCGTTTTTTCGTATTTTCATGGCCGTAATAACAAAAAACGAGATAAAAATTTCTACAAACAAGAGTTTTCAAGATAACTTTTCGCCTAATAGGTTAAATGCCAGCTTGAGAAATTTTGAGAGGCTAGTTAAAGCATTTTAAAAAATCCAATTTGATTTTGTTGTGCAGGCATATCCCTCTATCACTTGTTGGTTAGAATGCGAAGCTACAACGTTAAAATCACACGTTTAAAGAAGTAGTGGCTACGCATTCTAACCAAAAAGTGATAAAGGGATATCCCCTAATCACACTTTTATGAATATCCCAGCCCTTCTACTTAAATAAACACTACGTTTACTTGGAAAGTCTGAATACAGGATATGCAGATTACAATAATTTTCTAACAATTGAAACTCAAAAAATGGAATTTAATGAAAATTTATTTTCGTCGCTAATTTACAAATATAAAAACACTAACAAGCATTTTCATGCTTATTTAAACTCTCAGCCTGCAATAAAAAACAAATTAGGCCATTGTTTAAAATTTTCAAAACAAACTTAAGCTCGTTTTTCGATATTGCATCGGTGGAAATTGAAAATTAGCAAAAAGCTTCGATAAGACTATTGTATTCTGGTTTTAATGATCTGGAAATTTATTTTGGGAAATTTGGGATGAGATACTATCTTTCCGAGATAGCTTTTTAGTTTGCTTTGAATACCTTTTTAAGAGTCTCTGTGTATGCGTAGGTAGGATTATATAAAATTGAATTTTCTCCATTCAAAATGAGCCATACAGAGCTTTTAGGATACTGGTCAGATGATTCATCTTGTAAAACTATCCTTTATCTTGTTAAAAACAAAAAAAATTTATGTACCACTCTTGGTATGCATCCACTCTTTCACACATAAGCGACACAAGCCAAGAGGACCTAAGCCATAACGGTGAAACTATCTCCTTCTAGGTTTCATGTTCAAATTGGCTGAAATTTTGACATAACTTGTAAAAGTGGTAGGCCAAACTTAATCTGATGATAAATTATCAAATGTCGCTATATTTTGTCTAGAATATGGAAAAATCACCATTTTTTGGCAATTATTCGTCGAAAAAACTATCTTTTCCTAGGAAGATTAATAAAATCCATTGTTTTTTTCAAAGCTTGATCTAACAAATACAAGCAGTGAACTCAAGACACTTTTTGAGATTTCGACCTAAAGCTCGAAATATGATTTTTTGAATACCGAAGAGAAAAATTTCGAAAAAAAAGTGATTCGATTTTTTTGTAAGTATGCTCAAAAGAAAGCCACTAAAATACTGATCAGAAAGTAGGCTTACGTCAAGATGATATTTTGACAATTTAGTTGTTAAATCTAAGCAAAGGAAATTTTCTAAGTTCAATTAAAAAAAATACTTTAAAAAAATCGAAAAAACGCAAAAATTTCTGAAAGTTTTTTGATGATTTGGTCGGTAGGACCCTTTGCTATAACCCCGGATGATTTTGGAGCATTTATAATGCCCCTGAAGTCTCATGAAATCAGCGACCAGTACCCATTAAGGATGTGGGTGATGATAATTGGGCTTTTTTTTCAACATTTTCAAGCGAAATTTCTAAGAAACCTGGCTTCAGGAATAATTAATTTTTTCAAATTTTTTTTTTTAATTTTTTCCAAATACGTAGTACAACCCTTATGGGAGTTGCCAGAACTATTCAGAGCATCTGATACTTCAACCTACGCTCAGAAAATGATTTTTAGTAGGCGTCCCTAAAAGCACTAATAAGCTTTCTTCTCATAACCTACTCCGTTAAACCCCATAAGTTCAATAGCCATAATTATATATTTATATATAAACTTACATTTTTATCATTCATTTCTGCCTAATAACAGTTCATATACAAGAGCCGTTCTGTACCATTAGAATGCAAATAAAACATAATAATAATAATAATTCATTCCTAATCACTTTTTATTGTTATTTTCAATTCAACTTGTAGATATAAATGCACATTACCAAATGGTATTTTTTTCAAAATTTTGCCCTCAGTGGTAAAAACAGCTTATTCTGGAGCCTCACGCAAGAGCCTTACGCAAGAGCCTACTCCTCCTTGAAAATATATAGAAAATTTGAAATGTGTGCATTAAATTCACCACAAAGCCCGGATCAAAGTCTAACTGGTCTTCTTTTTTCGATTTTTCGCTCCAAAGTCTCAGGAACGACTTGTGACTTTCTAGTTTTTGTTGAAATTCTGAGCTATTAATTTTCTAAAACCAACTTTATTTGAAAAAAAATCAAAACTCAGAAAAAATCCTGCTTGTTCAAAAATTCCGTAACAAATTTTTTACAAAATAAGGCAATCAGAAAAGTTATCTGGAAATCTCAATTATCGTCACCCTTAATTTAACCTTTGATTTTAACCCCCGAAAAACCAACTTTTCTGTTGAAAAATCTCAAAACCAAAAAACATACCAGTTAAGAGGGAAAAACTCCGGCAGACAAATTTACTACAAATAGGTGTATCAAAAAATATTCTAATACTCTCAATTACGTCACCCACCCTTACTCCTTGGGAGCAAGAGCCACAATTGTTGGCTCCAGCAATACCAAAATCATCGAAAAAGACAAAAACTGAACGAAGAATCTTTGTGTTCAAGATCATTATAAAGAATTTAGATTCGCTTTGCAGAAAGAATTGAATTTTTTTTTCGAATGAGTTTTGTATCGGCATTACGGGGAGTTGGATTTATCGAAGATATAATTATAGCCTCATAGATATTCACATTCCGTAAAAATATACATTATACGACATAGAAGACATAAACAAACAATACATGTAAGAGACATAGAAAGCACAAGTATAAATTATAAAGAGAAAAGTAGATATATATGATAGAACAGAAAAAAACAATAACAAGAAATGAAAAATAAAAAATGATAATAGAGATATACATAGAGACACATATATTTACTAATAGAAAAAGATAGATATCATAATTATATCAACAATATACAAAAAAAAATATAACACAATAGAAAATAAATTAGATATATATATAAAAAAATAGAAAATAATATTAACCAATCAAACAATTTCCCGTTGTAATTCAGTTACACATATTTACTAGAAAAATAACAAAATGCCATTATCTAAGATAATTATATAGGAGAATAAAATTTTATTACATCAAAAATAACAAGATATTTCAATCGAAAATTTTCTTACTTATTTTTCATAAAATTACTTCTGAATATTATGAAATAAAATCGAACAAAGATGACAAAAACAATAAATTGACGATAGGCACAGATATCGTGATGCAAATTGTTTTTACAGACAGAGATGTAAAAATTAAGACGACAACCATGACAATGACACAGAAATATATATACACAGATAAAAAATATAAGAATCACAAACAAACTTTGACTAAATATCATCACTAGATATTATCTAGACATATACAAAAACATATAATCTCAATAGAATATAAGCACATAGATAACGAACTAGCAATAAATAGACACATTAGAATACAAAACATAATACAATAATATAGACAGACACAATTAATATACAAACATAGCATATAGACATATACATAGAATAGAAAACAACAATATACAAAAGAAAGAGACAACACAATATAGAAGGACATACATAAGAGAATACACATACATAGAGACAGAGACAACATAATATATAAAATAATAATAGACAAACAGAGATTAAAGAAGAAGAGAAAAAATATAGAGAAGAGATAGATAAGAATATCAATAGATATTAAAAGATACATAGATAATTTCAAAGACCCATATCACCTAAAATCATATCATACACTATAGATGAGACATAAAATAAGTATACAACAAAGACACCAGACACACAAATATAGATACATACATACATATAGATAGATAAAATAGAATTACAGAGACATATAAGAGACAGAATATGAGAATATAATCAATATATATAATACATGAATAAAGAAGTTGAAAGGTCGATATTTTTGCATTCGACTTGTTATATTCGTAGAATTTGAATTTTTTAGTTCTAGAAATACTTGAGAAAAGCAAGATATGAACCATATAACGTAGATACAACGGATCACAAGTTGTCTATCAACAAAGTACATTTCTGTTCAGCAAAACGATGGCACAAGATATTTGGACGCTACGTCATAAGTTTTGTAACCCGCTTAGATTATAATATCTTATAAAACAAAGAATGCATAAATAGTACAAAATTTGAATTTATATGGATAAAAATGTATAATATTATTTCCCTATAAAAGACAGAGAATTACACATTTTTGTAAATTATTATCAGAGTTGATTAGGATAAATGAAGTACACATTGTCGAGACAATTATTGAATATAGCTTAATATCACTAAATTATAACTAACTTCAATTTTTTCATAAGAAAAATTATAAAAAATTCAAAATTCCAGGAAAAAATATACTGCCCCTAGATAGCAGATAAAATTTTTATAATTCAAACAATATTGTTAGAGCAAATGCACACAAAAACACTATCCTAAAAACTGAGCTAATCTCACATTAGAGTAAATTATATAATGATCTAGTTCCGAAATAATTTACTCAGAGAAAGTGAAGCAATTGAGACGACAAAAAATAACCTAAAAATCAACATCCCGTAAAATATAGATGGAACCGAATACAATTCGGAAAAAAAATTATTCAATATATTTCTTATAGGGAACTGAAGATCAAATATAATAGTAGTTAATGAAAGGAAAAAGATTCTAACGATCCCAGTGTTTTGCCATTTTATTGGAATGAAATTTTAAGGTATGCTTAGGCCACAAGTGTGCTCTAGTAGCTCAACAGGGTGAAGGGGAAATTTGCAATACTTTATTATTATTTTCAAAATCATATAAAAGTGAGACAATTTTTTTATCGCAGTTAAAATTTATACAGAATTTAATTTATTGGTAAGGCAAGGCGCAAAAATATCAGTTAAGGAACTTTTAATTGAAATTTGTAATAGAGTTTTTCACTTTTTTTCAAAAATCTTATTCTAAAAATTTTACGAGTAACGGTTACTGACTCTCACTAAGGGACCGTTAAAAATAAACNCGGCCGGAGGCAGATTCAAGGGAGATTTATGATTTAATTAAAATTTGTGAAAATGAGCTCCAATTCCGGCTTGAGCCGATTAAAGGGGTTTTTATGTTTTTAATTCAAATTTGTTGAAAAATGAGCCCAAATGCGGCCTTTTATCAGTCAGCCTCAGAAAAAATTAGGGCAGTTGTGAAAAAATCTAGGTTACTTTGTTTGTAGATCTTCCTTCGTTTCTAAAGATTACATATCTCAAAGTCAACATTGTACATCACCCACAGTGGTGAGTCTATTCTAGCATACTTAACGGTTTTTTAAAATCTATTCTTTTTTAGATTCCCACATACAAAGCGTCTCAAAGTTCACCACAAAGTACGAATAAATGTGAACAAAAAATGTGAATCGAGTTTTTCAACTTCAAACATTATCTTCTTTTCGACGAATGTTTAGAACTAAGCCTTTTTTACGATTGAGGTGATTAATATAATTGCGGTCATGTGATGAGAAAGTTCCTGATTCAATATTCTAGAATTTTAGGAAAATTGATTTTAAGGAAACCGGGAATGAAAGTTCGAAAAAAAGTTTGTCTGATTTGAACAAAAAGTACTACCAAATTGAAGCTGAAAAAATCACTGATTCAAAATCTTCTTACAACTTATCGAACGGCCGATTTTGGAATCTTTATTACAGTAATTTGCTAAAAAAGCGCCTCAAAAAAATTAAAAAAGAGGCCCGAAGTTTTTGTTTTAAAATGAACCCAAATTGAGTTTGCGAATCTTAGTGCAAAATCATTTGCTGATCTTTGTCGAAATGCTCGCGTTTTGTCCTTATAAACGTCAAAGCACTCCAGTCTCCTTTCTGGGGATTGGGTTCTTTTCTGTGGTGATCTGTTTTTTGGCTTGTCCATGCTTCTTTTTCTTTCCTTATTTAACCCTTTTTTTGGCTCTTTAGTGCGACGTTACTACTCCATGTGCCCTAGAGGATTTTTTTCAGGGCTTTTGCTTCTTTTTTTCAGTTTGTCAGTACAGGGGAGAGCGGGAAACTCTGTGTTCCCGCTTTTTGTTTTGGTGGCGTTTGACTGGCATTGACTGTTCGGGACCATTTCTTTGATTTATCAAAAGTTTTGAGTTATGGTAGTTTTAGAGAACCATTTGGATTTGAAATAGCTCATTAAGTGAGAGCGGATTATCCTTCTCCAAACCCTTTGTTTTTCAATTTTATTTTATATTTTGCAGTTGTATTAACTTTAGCAAAAGGTTATTCATATAAAATTTCCCTTGTCTTATTGTCTTTTCAAAGAGTTTTTGAACGGTGGCTGTATCTCGCACGTGATTGGCAGTGGTCAAACCCTCAAGTATCGAATATCAATCACGACATTTTTTATTTCTATACTGGACGACCAGAAACCAGATCTGTATCGTTGTGTATTATGAATTTAGAAATATGGGTTTTTTACTTCAATCGCGTTCGAGAGATGCTACAGTTTAGTTTATTAGTTTAATATGCTTTCCTCTTTATTTCTAAAATCTTTCGGTACAGGGTTAAGGTCATAATTAAATATCCATCAAAATTATTTTTTTCCTAGGTTTTAAGATCGTCTTAATTTATTTAATATATGGTCCCTCGAATCATTGATACATTTTTCGGATAAACGGTCCGACATTGTTCCCGGGCTTGCGATATAGCTCTGTTAAAATTATATAATCACTTTTTATTTCTGTCCTAGATTTATCGTAATCGAGGAGCAATGAATAATGCTTCCGAAACAACTTTATTTCTTTGTAAATGACTCTTGCGTCAAAAAAGGCAGTGGTTATCTCTGACCCTGCCCATTGTTGCAAATAATAAACTGGGGTATTTCAAATTTTAATTTTCTGAGTATACATTTTACAAAGGCATAATTATCCAGATTTTGGTGGAATTCGCTAATGCGAAAAAAGATATTTGTATCTTTGGATAGCAAATGTAAGGTATATTAAACCTGGCTATTTTATGGGCCTAAAGCCAAAGTCTATCTCTTGGAGGATTTTATTTTTGATAATTACATCAGGCGCAGGCTTTGTTTTCGAGGAACCGGTTTTCTCGAAAGCCCACTTTGAAGTTCTATAGTCAAATGGAATCGAATTTTGCGTGGATTTAATGCTTGTTTCTCGGGGTGGTTGCAGTGGATTCACTTCGAGTTTAATTCGATCAGGCGTCTATATCCGAAAGATTCATGTGAATGCCCTTCTGGCTTGCTTGGAAATCAAATTTCCTTACATTTATCCAGGACAGCGATTTCCCCTTATTTAGTTTTCTAGTTGAGATTGACAGGTATTTCTCGCTGGCAGCTTTTCCGTTGTTAAATCTTGCCAAATATTTATCTGATCATGTTTGTTTGAAAAGGAAAAGTGTTATTTTTGTCCAGGTAGGAAGGACAATTCCAGATTAATTCTCACCATTTGTCTGCCAGACAAGAAGTCTAGTAAATTTTCCCTCATTTAACTCTATATTTTTGTGCAAAACTTTTATTTATTTGTTGCCGCAGGGGACAGTAGGTAACCGACGACATAACTAATTTTACCCCCAAAAATTCTTTTCAGGAAATCTCTATTACTGGTCCATAATAAAAAATAAAAAACTTCGCGCTCTTTACTAATCAGTTGTGGAATATGTGCCTCGACGTTCTGGTTTTTGTGATGAAGAACGTGAAAGTCATATTCAGTGCACGAAATTACTCGGCTTTTCCCCCCTTTTTATTGGGTTATCTGAACTGGCGAGGGAACAGCCAAATCAATGAGAAAAATATACAATTTTTCAGATTGCAGCTAATCATCTGCCAGCCTCAGATAAGAATAGTGCCCTAAACGGATTGATAACCATGATATATCATCAAAATATACTAAAACTGTAGAAAACTATCTTCGTGTCAAAACCTTCCGGAGATTTGATTTTGGAGAATGTTGTATTCCAGGTAACGGAAGTTGACAGTTCATGTTAAACGATCGTCCAAAAAGGAAACCAGATTCATGTCCGCAAAAGATGAATATAGTAGTAGAGATGAATATCTTTGCTGGAAATGCGTCTGTCGTGTCTGTGACGGTTACAGTGGCTATGAGCCCGGAAGAGTTATGAATTATTAAAAATTTGGCTCAATTGATGGTAAGGTGGGGTTGGATTCGCATTTTCCAAAAAATTAGGTTCTGGTCGGTTTTGAATCTAAGTGGTGTTATGCAATGAGGATCCGGTCTGGTTCTCGTTTTAATTTGATAATATTGAGGAGACCTGCTATATTCTGAAGACCACAGACACAATTCCATCTTACCGATGAGCCCCACAGCTGTGTTCCTATCTAATGGTATTATATTGTTCTAGGCAGTAAGAATGATAGTTTCAAGTATTACTTTAAAGGTTTTCACAAAAATTTTTAATTTGCTTTTTATATATCTAGAGAGCCATATAGGCAACTCGGTTCTTGTTTTCTAACGGGTCAAGAATACACGATGTCGTGTTAACGAAAGTTCGATTCATCCAATGAATTATGTCTCGATCTGTTCCGTTTTTGAATTAGGTATCTCTACATATGAGTAAACAGTTTGCTCTAATACATTTAAACTTATGTAGGGCATGGATCAAAATTTAAATAAGGAAATGGATTCTGTGACGTAATTTCGTCCTCAAAACAAGATTTTTGTAGTGGAACAGCTGTATACGGTTGCGCCTCCCGATATTGATCGTTATGTAGGTATTCAGAATAATAATCGCATCGCCGGTCCAGGTTTAACTGGCGATTAATAATTATATTAGTCGCATACTTATATTGGTGAGAGTTAAGTTTTCTGCAGATGTCGGTTCGTTCAGTAAAAGCGCATTTACAGTTAAAACCACCGAGGTTTGAACTACGAAAGAAGGAAAAGAGATACCCAAATAATGCATGATTAAAGATCAGTGAAAAATTATAATTAAGACCAGAACCAGGTACATAGAGAGAACGAGTTAAAAACTAGCGCATAATTTCGGCTGTTTTTGGTATTTTATTGAGGATATTCATCTTCCCTCCAGACAGCGCCGAATTTAATCTGTTACCTCATTCCTACGTTGTTGCAGGTTATAAGGTCCCCAATAGCTTCAGGAGTTGGTTTTAATTGGGTCTCCATGAATGGTAAAAGCGTCCTGCTTTTCATGTCCAATTTCAGCGGGGGCGTCATTTTGGGAAAGTAGGTTCTTATTTTTAATTTTCTCTGTTCGGTATTAGCAGCTACTTCGTGGGCATTACGGTGATTGCAAGCCGACTGGCCCGGCTTTTTACCGTGGACGTTTCTTTCATGGTTTCTCCATTTTATTATTTTAATTCCCTCTATTTTTTGTGTTTTTCGTGAATGAGTCGATGTGAAATGAGTGGAATTTCGTGCAGAATTGGTTTAGTTTTGTCTCGAAAACAATTTTTGGTTTTGGTTTCTTGGGGTCTCGATTGTTACATACTTAGTGCCTAACTGAACGGCTAAAGTATTTAGTCGAATACAAAAGCTGTGTAAGAAGCTTGAAAGTATGTCACCTGTTTTTTCTGGAAAACCCCACATTTTGTTCGTCTGCTAGAACTTTTTTCTGAAAAGATTGAAAATTCAAAACGTGGCCGCTCCTCGCGCGAAAAAAAAGATCATTTAGGGGTTTCAATCCCGCCGGGAAAACCCAAAGCTAAAACCATTTCCGGTATTTATGGCAGAGTTTATAGTTTTGACCATGGGTCTGATTTCGCTAACTTTTTAAATTCTAGAAACTTATTTCAGGGCTGTTTAAATTGAATCTTACTTACATTTACTTTTCTATTTCGACCAATGTCGAATTTCAGAAGCACTTACCAACACCAGTTTTTGTAGACGACTTCGATTTGTAAAGAAATGACCAATGAGAATAGAATTAAGATCATCAAATGTTGCCCGTATTCATTGAATAAATTCATGATGAAAAACGTTTTTTTATGTGATGTCATATTGGATAAAAAAGGGTTGACCAATTTAAAAAGTAAGTGATTTTTGAAAAGTGAAAATTTGCATGTCAATTTCATCAACAAATAAACATGTGCAAAATCACTTTTGATTTTTCATAAATTTTTCGTGAAACACGTCCAGGTACGAAAGAAAGTTTTTTCTGCTGTCAATTGTCCATCTCAAAGAATGAAGATAGACGTATCCGGATATTTTTTCAACTTTAAGTGACGAAAACAGGAAGAAAAGCTACAATAGGCAGTGAGTCGATATTTTTCCGTCCTTTCATAACTATCGTGATCTCCAAGTGCTAAAAGCGCGATAAAACGTCAGACCAGCTTCAAACTTTAACGAACATTTGAAAATGAAACTACGGAGAATGTCCCAAATTGAGAAAATTAAATGCATCTGGGTAATAAGTATTGACTTTTGTCTAAAATGACTAACTTTTTTTGGTAAAAAAGTTCATTCGACATTTATTCCTAGAGGCGGTTCCTGGTTGGATCTACAAATCCGATCCCTTGTTTGGTACATTATATAATATTTATTCTCTCGTTGTCCCCTAGATATTCTCGATTACATTTATTTTGATTCCATTAGGACGCTCAATCTTGAAATTTAATTTACTTTCAGTGTTGGAAATATATCCGTACACTGTGTTTTTAATATAATGCATTGGCTACTTATTCACCTACGTGAGTATAATTTTCAAATGTTGTTCTTGGTTTGTATATTATTTCTTATGACCTATATTTTCTGACATGTTTGGATAGAATGTGTATGTTCGAGGCTACGATCTTGTTTAATGCAATAGTGAGAATTAAATGAGGATTCTCGCTCGCATAGTCATGCGTCAACAGACTTTGACCGATTATTATGGTTACGAGCGGTGAACCGTCGATTTTGCTAGTAGGAAATATTATATTGTTTGATATTTTGAAACTGAGAGAGTGAGTGTTGCTGATTTGAGTTTTCCACGCTGTTCTCACAAACCGGCACAAGTTAATGTTCGAAAAACAACTTTTTGCGACATACAACTCACAGTGCTCGATATAATTCCACTTAACGCCCAAATAGACTAAAAGCTGATTTTTACCCTAATTTTGAGATTTTTTAAAGTCATTCAGAACCGCATACATACATTTTTTTCAATGCGTTTTTTCTATTTTCATGCCTAATAACAAAAAAACGAAGATAAAATTTTACCAAACAGAGTTTTTCAAGTAAACTTTTCCCTAATAGGTTAAATGCCAGCTTGAGAAACTTTTGAGAGGCATAGTTAAAGCATTTTAAAAATCCATTTGATTTTTGTTGTGCAGGCCTATCCCTCTATCCACTTGTTGGTTAGAATGCGAAGCTACACGTTAAAATCACACGTTTAAAGAGTAGTGGCTACGCCTTTCTAACCAAAAAGTGATAAAGGATATCCCCTAATCCCTTTTATGAATATCCCAGCCCTTTCTACTTAATAAACATACGTTTACTCGGAAAGTCTGATACAGGATATGCGATCTTACAATGGAATTTTTCTTAAACAATTGAACTCAAAATGAAGTTAATGAAAATTTATTTTCGTCGCTAATTTACAAATTTAAAAACACTAACAAGCATTTTCATGCTTATTTAACTCTCAGCTGCAAAACAAATTTAGGCCATTGTTTAAAAATTTTCAAACAAACAAATTAGCTCGTTTTTCTATTGCATGGTGGAAATTGAATTAGCCCAAAAAGCTTCGATAGCTTTGTTTTTTTTATATCTGGAAATTATGTTGGGGAATTTGGCGGATGAGATCTATCTTTCCGAGATAGCTTTTAGTTTGCTTGAATACCTTTTTAGAGTCGCTGTGTATGCGAGGTGATTATATAAAATTGGAATTTTCTCCATTGCAATGGGCCATACAGAGCTTTTAGGATACTGGTCAGCTGTTCCATCTTGTAAAAACCTATCCTTTATCTTGTTAAAAACAAAATTGATGTACCCTCTTTGGTATGGCATCCACTCTTTCACACTATATAGCGCACACGCCAAGGGACCTGAAGCCATAACGGTTGTGTGAACTATTCCTTTCTAGGTTTCTGTTCAAATTGGCTGGAAATTTTGACATGAACGTGTAAAAGTGTAGGGCCAAACTTAATCTGATGATAAATTATCAAATGGTCGCTATATTTTGTCTAGAAATGGGACAAAATTCCCATTTTTTGGCAATTATTCGTCGAAAAAACTATTCTTTTCCTCGGAAGATTAATAAGCCATGTTTTTTTTCAAAGCTTGATCTAAACAATACAAGCAGTGACTCACAGACAACTTTTTGAAGATTTCGACCTAAAGCTACGAATATGATATTTTGAATACCGAAGAGAAAAATTTCGAAAAAAAAAGTGATTCGATTTATATGTAAGTATGCGCAGAGACACACGTAAATACTGATCAGAAAGTAGGCTTACGTTCAAGATGAAATATATTATGACTAATTTTGAGGTTGTATTAATCTAAGCAAAGGAAATTTTCTAAGTTCAATTAAAATAACTTTAAAAAATCGAAAACGCAAAAACATTTTCTGAAAGTTTATTGAATGAATTTTGGTCGTATAGACCCTTGCTATAACCCCGTAGATATTATAGCGAGACATTTATAATGCCCTAGAGTCCTCATGGAAATATCCAAGCGCCAGTACCCTAAGGATGTCGAAAAGAAAGGTGGATGATAATTGGGCTTTTTTTTCAACATTTTTCAAGCGAAATTTCTAAGAAACCTGGCATTCCAGGAAAAATTAATTTTTTCAAATTTTTTTTTTAATTTCCACAAACGGGAGTACAACCCTTATGGGATTGGCCAACGTATTCAGAGCAGATCTGATCTCAACCTACGCCTCAGAAAAAAATGAATTTTAGTAGAGCAGTTCCCTAAAAAGCCACTGAAATAAGCTTTCTTCTCATAAACCTAATCCGTAAAGCCCATAGAGTTAAGTAGCCATAATATTATATTTATATTAATAACACTTACATTTTTATCTCATTGCTGCCTATGAAACAGTTCATATAAAGAGCCGTATCTGTACCATTATAATGTCAAATAAAACATATATCAATAATAATAATTCATCCTAATACGTTTTTATTTTGTATGTTCAATTCAACTTGTAGATAACGGAATGCACTACCAACTGGCTATTTTGTTCAATTTTGCCCTCGATGTAAAACAGCTTAGTCGGAGCTCACGCAAGAGCCTTAACGCAAGAGCTCTACTCCGTCTTGAAAATATATTAAAAATTGATGTGGCATTAAATTTCACACAAGTCCCGGATAAAGTCTAACGGTCTCTATTTTTCGATTTTTTTTCGCTCCAAGTCGTCAGACCCGACTGTGTACTTCTAGTTTTTGTTGAAAGTTCTGAGTCTAGTTAATAATTTTCTAAAACCAACTTTATTTGAAAAAAATCAAAACTCAGAAAAATCCTGCTTGTTCAAAATTCCGTAACAAATTTGTTTACAAAAAAGGCATCTGAAAAGTTCATCCTGGAAATATTCCAATTATTCGCCACCCTTATTTAACCTCTGATTTTAACCCCCGAAAACAACTTTTCTGTATGAAAAAATCTCAAAACCAAAAAATAATTAGAGGGAAAACTCGGCAGAAATTATACAAAATAGGTGTATCAAAAATATCTATACATCTCATTATCGTCACCCCACCCTATCACCTTGTGAGCAAGAGCCACAATTGTGCTCCAGCATACCTAAATCATCGAAAAAGACAAAAAAACCTGAATCGAATGAATCTTTTGTGTTTCATACATTATATAAAGAATTGTGTCGGTTCAAAGAAATAATTTGATTGTTTTTTTCGATAGTTTGTATCCGGCATTACGGGGATTGATTTATCGAAGATATAATTATAGCCTCATAGATATTCACATTCCGTAAAAATATACATTATACGACATAGAAGACATAAACAAACAATACATGTAAGAGACATAGAAAGCACAAGTATAAATTATAAAGAGAAAAGTAGATATATATGATAGAACAGAAAAAAACAATAACAAGAAATGAAAAATAAAAAATGATAATAGAGATATACATAGAGACACATATATTTACTAATAGAAAAAGATAGATATCATAATTATATCAACAATATACAAAAAAAAATATAACACAATAGAAAATAAATTAGATATATATATAAAAAAATAGAAAATAATATTAACCAATCAAACAATTTCCCGTTGTAATTCAGTTACACATATTTACTAGAAAAATAACAAAATGCCATTATCTAAGATAATTATATAGGAGAATAAAATTTTATTACATCAAAAATAACAAGATATTTCAATCGAAAATTTTCTTACTTATTTTTCATAAAATTACTTCTGAATATTATGAAATAAAATCGAACAAAGATGACAAAAACAATAAATTGACGATAGGCACAGATATCGTGATGCAAATTGTTTTTACAGACAGAGATGTAAAAATTAAGACGACAACCATGACAATGACACAGAAATATATATACACAGATAAAAAATATAAGAATCACAAACAAACTTTGACTAAATATCATCACTAGATATTATCTAGACATATACAAAAACATATAATCTCAATAGAATATAAGCACATAGATAACGAACTAGCAATAAATAGACACATTAGAATACAAAACATAATACAATAATATAGACAGACACAATTAATATACAAACATAGCATATAGACATATACATAGAATAGAAAACAACAATATACAAAAGAAAGAGACAACACAATATAGAAGGACATACATAAGAGAATACACATACATAGAGACAGAGACAACATAATATATAAAATAATAATAGACAAACAGAGATTAAAGAAGAAGAGAAAAAATATAGAGAAGAGATAGATAAGAATATCAATAGATATTAAAAGATACATAGATAATTTCAAAGACCCATATCACCTAAAATCATATCATACACTATAGATGAGACATAAAATAAGTATACAACAAAGACACCAGACACACAAATATAGATACATACATACATATAGATAGATAAAATAGAATTACAGAGACATATAAGAGACAGAATATGAGAATATAATCAATATATATAATACATGAATAAAGAAGTTGAAAGGTCGATATTTTTGCATTCGACTTGTTATATTCGTAGAATTTGAATTTTTTAGTTCTAGAAATACTTGAGAAAAGCAAGATATGAACCATATAACGTAGATACAACGGATCACAAGTTGTCTATCAACAAAGTACATTTCTGTTCAGCAAAACGATGGCACAAGATATTTGGACGCTACGTCATAAGTTTTGTAACCCGCTTAGATTATAATATCTTATAAAACAAAGAATGCATAAATAGTACAAAATTTGAATTTATATGGATAAAAATGTATAATATTATTTCCCTATAAAAGACAGAGAATTACACATTTTTGTAAATTATTATCAGAGTTGATTAGGATAAATGAAGTACACATTGTCGAGACAATTATTGAATATAGCTTAATATCACTAAATTATAACTAACTTCAATTTTTTCATAAGAAAAATTATAAAAAATTCAAAATTCCAGGAAAAAATATACTGCCCCTAGATAGCAGATAAAATTTTTATAATTCAAACAATATTGTTAGAGCAAATGCACACAAAAACACTATCCTAAAAACTGAGCTAATCTCACATTAGAGTAAATTATATAATGATCTAGTTCCGAAATAATTTACTCAGAGAAAGTGAAGCAATTGAGACGACAAAAAATAACCTAAAAATCAACATCCCGTAAAATATAGATGGAACCGAATACAATTCGGAAAAAAAATTATTCAATATATTTCTTATAGGGAACTGAAGATCAAATATAATAGTAGTTAATGAAAGGAAAAAGATTCTAACGATCCCAGTGTTTTGCCATTTTATTGGAATGAAATTTTAAGGTATGCTTAGGCCACAAGTGTGCTCTAGTAGCTCAACAGGGTGAAAGGGAGGAATTAAGGCCAATAATTATTAATTATAATTCAAAAATCATAATTTAAAGTAGAGACAAATTAATTTTTATATCTGCCAGTTAAAATTATATAACGAAATTTAGTATAATTAAATGAGTAAGGACAAGGCGCCAAAAAATATTCAGACTTAAGAACTATTTAATATTGAATTGTAATAGAGTTATTTCACCTGTTTAATATCAAAAAATCTTATATCTAAAATTAATACGCGATACGGAATTACTAGACTACTGCACTAAGCAGGACCGATTAAAATTAACACCTCTGTATTTATATTATTTGGGATTTTGAGATAAATACTTCGTAAAATATGATAGTGTAAAATTAAAACTTTAAATACAACACAGAAAAGGAAAATGCTTAAAAAGACAGTTTTGAGGAATTGATTCGCGGATTATTAAAATATAATTCATTTCCATCTCCAGTCTGTCGGAAGTTTTGGTCGCTGACCAATTAATAACCTCGACACCTTTTGCCAAAAGAGGAGGGTGGTTATTGTTTAATTAGAAATTAATTACTACAGCATGTCAGATTTTTGCTTGCGATCTTAGTTTTTGCTCGAAACTAATTGGCAACGTTTTTTGGTCAATAAGATTTTGTATTTGTTAAACGTGTTTGTAAATTCAAATGTTTTCATCGGTGAAGATGAGCTTTAGCAAAAACTAAGATCGCAAGCTAAAATGTGACATGCTGTATACTTATCAGGGGAATGAGAGCGAGGTCATAGTTGACGCATGATCGGTGAGACCATTTGACAGTATCCACGATAGTGGCCCTACACAATATCCCGTTTCCATGATTCGGATATGTTTTCTCACTGCAACATGCATGTAGTCATTAAATAAATGCAACTCAACACAAAAAAAACTACTTAAATCATTTGAATAATTTCCAGGTTATTCATCGTAAATTCCAGATCAGCTGGTTAAAAAAGCTTAGTCGGATCAAACCACTTTATCGCCCATTTATATAATATATATAAAACGGAGGCATATTATATGGGCTAACATTTTTGCAAGATCAAATGTGTAATTTGGCTGTCAGTCAGGGTGTTTCAGCAGCCATGTAGTAGATCGTAAGATCATTTGAATAATTTCCATTCGCTAACATTAATTTATTTTGGTTATAAATATAATTTGTATAATTCTTTCTATCTTTTCCGTATGAATCATACAAATTATCCGTCGATGCTTTATTAATTTCAATTTTTGAACTTGAATTTTTGGTCAAAAAATCTACAGTTCAAAATCTGTAGTTATAAGGGATTACTAAGTGTTTAGGACCAGATGCACTGGATAAGATTCTTATCATAAGACGAGTAGAAATTTTGAAACAAAGCGATGAATTTGTGCGACAACAGTTTGTTAACAAGTTTTGTAACAACAACAAAATTACAGCAATTATACAGTATATGCTTCACATAATGACAAATTATATGTTAAATCTGTAAATTTGAACAGTGAA
>SCLH01000023.1:281483-327318 GCA_004367855.1 Oikopleura vanhoeffeni
AAAATGCGACCAGTACTCCCTTAAATTAATCAGGTGATTGAACCGGTGACAGCATTCAGAAGAAAATTTAGCGCGTGACTCTAGAACTCCACATCACCCGAGAACAAAAATAAAAAAGCAATTTAATGATATTACCACTGCAAAGCCGGAACAGTTTTTTTATCTTTTAACAGAGTGATTAGAGAAAAATCCTACCTCCTCACCAGGCTTCGTTTTAAACCCGCTGTGAGCACAGAAAAAAAAGTTCCGCCAAGGCCAACCGAAGCCTTATAAAGCTTTTTTTCAAGCACGATTACGAGAAAGCCCAAGGAGTGAGTCGGTTCCTATATTTTTGCATAAAAGAAGTTCAGTACGATATCTTTTTGCATCCGACATGTTATTCTAGATTTTATTTTAGTTTTAGAAAATTTACTGATTAAGAACAAGGTACAGGGCATATCACGTGATGACAGCTCACCAGTGTGGTTCACAAATTTTATTTTGGTATTGAAATCGATGCACAAGAATCTGACTATGTCATCTGTTTTTTGATTTGGTTGTATATATAATCAATCAAAAACTATTATTAAAAAGGTTTTAAAATTTTTGATGAAAAAACACAATTTTCATAAAGACATGGGTTATGTTCCCTATAAAAGAAGATTAGTACACGTCTGATATTATTTCTGGGTCGATATTATGAGCTCAAGGTGACCCGCTGGACATAATTTAAAATGCTCAATTAATTTTAATAATATGTGTTCCTATTATACCATTGATCTTTGTTTGAGTGTCAACCAGAAAAACCACTTTCCCAAAAAACTGGCCTTTTCAAATTTTATTTACGCAATAAGGTCGAATTAAATTTTGTTAGAAGGTTAAGATTGGAAAAAAATTGTCAAAAAAATAAACCTTCCCGTAAAATTTTGAACAAAATTTTCACAAAAAGAAAATAAGTCATTTTTTTGACATCCTTTGCAAAATTATTTATAGTGTTTTGAAGAAGAAATTCTACGATGTTTTTTTAGCATTTTGGATGAATTTTAAGTATGCAAAACACCTTTATAAAGGTGCTGTGCTCACATAGGTTAACCGTAATTTGACGAGGTTTTAATTGTAATTTGAAATTTGAGGAGCGAAGCGACTCAAATATTTTGAAATTACATTTCAAATTGTTAAAATTGAACAGCCGTGAGAACTACGCCGTGGCACACGAGCATGAGGAGTAGATTTTTCTCTTACACTCGTGTTAAGGATAAAAAACGTGTTCGGCTGGTTGCAGTGGTAATATCATTAAATTCCTTTGATTTTTTCTCGTGGGTGATGTGTATGTTGGAGTGTTCTTAAGGATCACGCGCTGAATTTTTCTCTGATTCTACATCCGGTTCAATCACACTGAGCAATTTAAGGACTTTAATTCTGAACCGCACAATGAACAATTATTAAAATTAAATGTGTGAATAAAAAAAAATTAAAATTGACGAAGAGAAAAAGATATTTTAAAGTGAGAAAAGATTAAAAAGTAAACTTCTTGAGAATATCAAAAATGTGCCAAATAATTTATGGGAGATAAAAAATTGTTCGAAACTGACGAAAAGGTCTGATCCCTATCGAGCATTAGTTTCCAACAGCTTTTCGGAATATTATGCTAAAAGAGGGAGGAAGGTTAGTTAATACTTGAAAGGCCCCGGCAAATCTTGAAAATTTTTTGTCAGAAATGCTGGTTTCAAGCGAAATTTGAAAAGAGTTTGTCAAAGTAAGTTTTTAGCATTTTATTTTTAAGTATTTGCACGAACTATTTAATAAATACACCTCGTCTTTGAAACAATGCTCTTAATCGGTACATTAATCTCTATTTCTGTCAATTTTCAAATTCTGTTGTAGTTGGTTCGATAATTAATAGGAGCCGTTTTAAGATAAAGCTAACAGTATAATTTGTGTGGGGTGTTTAATATATATGTACGGACAAGAAATCCGTCGAAAGTAAGGAATCTGGAGGTTCAAAGTTTAACTGAATTTTGTTTTTAGTAAAGAAAGATTATAATTGAATCAGTGGCTGAATGGGAGGTGCGATTGCTAAATTTTCATTATTCTCTCACAGGCTTAATGATCACGGATTTTTGTTTTGCGTTCGTTCAAATGAAATTTAATTAATAAAAAAACAAATTTTTCAAATTGACGCCAAAATTTCTTAAAAACAATTTCACTGTTCAAATTTACAGATTTAACATATAGATTTGTCATTATGGTGAAGCATATACTGTATTAATTGCTGTAACTTGTTGTTTGTTACAAAACTTGTTAAAACTGTTGCTGCACAAATCATCGTTTGGTTAAAATGTTCTACTCGTCTTATGATAAGAATCTTATCCAGTAATCATGGTCCTAAAAACTTAGTAATCCCTTATAACTACAGATTTTGAACTGTAAGTTTTTTGACCAAAGATTCAGTTCAAAAATTGAAATTAATAAAGCAATCGACGGATAATGTTGTAAGATTCATACGGAAAAAGATAGAAGAGAATTATACAAATTAATTATAGCCCAAAATTAATTAATGTTGTCTGAATGGAAATTATTCAAATGATCTTAGGGATCTACTACACTGGTGCTGAAACAACCCTACTGACAAGCCAAATTACAACAGTTGATCTTGCAAAAATGTTAGCCCTATCATATCAATTCACGAAACTTAAAATGGGTCGTTAATTTTTACTAAAATTTCCTTTTTTTAAGTTTCACCTACGGTTTCTTTGCGGGTCCACGAAAGAGATCGGTTTAAGAATTTGGGACCTTCATGGCTGTTAAGTTTCTAAATTTTACGTTTGGAAACTTCCTGCGTGATAATTACTTATTTTCTCGTTTCGAAAACTTCAATTGGCACTTATTTACTAAGTTTAAACATTTCAATAAAATGTAAAGGGTGGGGACTGTAGGTGTGCGCCCGAGAGTCAAAAATGAGAAAACGCAAAACAAAGGCAGATTTCTTAATGATTTCTCAAGGCTTTTTCCACCGTTATTGTTTTGAACTACCCTGGGCGACTATTTTAACATATTTGGAAATTTATTCTTGTTGGTTCGCCCATTTGAAATGTTATCGTGTCATTTTGTCTCAAAAATCTAACAAAATTCTTCTTTCCTATTGGAATTCTTAACATAATGACACTTGGGCTGTTATTTAAGTTCGTTGGCGGTTATTTGTCGTTAGTAATAACTCCGGAAAAATTTCACTTGGGAAATTTAGTTATTTAAAAAACGGAACCTGAAGTTAATCGAACCGGAAATTAGAGATGTTTTCTAGATTTGATAGCAATAATAAGACTTGACAAATTAATAAAAAATTAACACTCCAATGATTGGAGTCCCAATCAAATGGAAAATTTAAATAAGAAAAGTAAGTTGATTTTTCCGCGGATTTTGTCCAGATTTAGAGTGGCCGCGGTCGCGTTCAGGACCGATTTTGAAAGTCCCTAAGAGCCCAATGGACCATGGGATCGATTAGATAAGTAACTGAGAAGAAAAAATCTTCTTACAGTTTTTTCAAGGAATTGCGGAAAAATGACCCAAATGATTGATAACATTGGGTTTTTTGTTCAATCGAATTTTTTATGAAAAATTCATAGGTTTAAAATGTTTTATTTTATAGTATAGCACAGAGGTATTTTTCAATAATTTAAAGAAAAAAGGTCGTTCTAGACCCGCGTCAAAAAAATTTATGATTTATGGTTTTCTTAGTCGACTTCTTCATTAACTTATGAGTAGGGACCGTTAGTAGGGACTCAATTTGTTAAAAAGTTTCTCAAATTCATCAAAATTCTTTTTCTAGAGTAAAATTAAAACTCAGTAAATATCGGAAAAGACGAAAATGACCTTTAAAAATTTCCCAAAAATGATCACAGGTGTCGTAGAGCGCAAAATTTTTGAAACTTTGTTCCTTAGTGTGAATCGATATCAGAGAAGACGAAATGACCAATAAGAATTTGAAAAAAATGACTGAAAATTTGAGCAATTTTTTCAAATAAACATCATTTTTTACTAAAAATTTGGTTTCTGAACTTTAAAATTAAAAAAAACGACAATGTGTACTTAACCCCCACCTGCACGAAATTTCCGACCCCCCGCCATCTTTTTTTTTTGGCCCCCACGAAAGGGGGAGTTTGGGTTTTTTTTTTTTTCCCAAAAGGAAAAAAACACACACAAAGTTAGGGAGATCGCACCGGTAAAACCTAACGAGAGACTACAGTAGTTGATACAATTCTTTGGACCCTCACTGGGCGTTGTTGACCCAGAAAAAAACAATTCCGGGCACAAAAAAATTTTTGGTCTCTGTGTTTCGGAAACACGGCTCGTGCAAGTGGAGGTTAAGGGGTGTTGATAGTGGATTTTTGGGATTTCAGAGGCTTTTTGTACCGTCAGACAAATGCAGGATGCATTGTTGAACAGTTCATAGGGGAGTCTATCTTTTGATCTCGCGATTTCATTGATTGTTTAGTAACACTCTCACCCACCATCTGGTTAACCGGGTTTAAACACGAGTCCCTTCAGCTTTTTTCAAAGATAGAAGGATCCTACAGCTTATATCGGAAAGTTTTGGAGATTTGGTGAGAATCCGGGAAAATTGTCCGATATTTTAGTATAGGAGTTTTTTATGTTCGATTTTTGCCTCAGGGGGTCGGCAATCTTGCGTTGAATGTGCCGAAAAAGGTGTTTTCGACGTTTTGATTAAAGGCTATTTCTGTGGAAATCGAGAAACGTTCATTTTCGGAATGGAACAAGCCCAAGGGGTTGGTGAACATTCTTGCAGGAAGTAGTTTTCGATTTTGACCTGATTGGCTGTGAATCCGACAAAAAAATCGAAGCTCTCTTTTTCAAAATGTTCTGTCGTGGGTCCTTCAAAACATCAAATTTTCAAGTTTAGGTGAAATCCAATAAAATGACCGAGTTTATTGTTCGTATTTGTATAAGCTAACTTTAGAAATAAATGATAAATTTAAAAATTCCTATAAAGGAGATAGTTTTTTCCGGACGGATAATTGTTAAAAAACGGTGGTTTTCTGGCTAGTCTTAAAAAATTAAAAATTTACCGAGATTAAGTTTCGCTACACTTTTACAAGTTATGTCAAAAATTGCAGATAATTTCGACATAAAAACGTAAGGAGATAGTTTTTTACCATTTTTGGCTTGAGTCCTCTTGTGTAGCTTATGTTTTCAGAGAGTTGTGCATACAAAAAAGTTTTGACACATTCTCAAACGCAAGCTAAAGGCTGGATCTACAAACTGGCGGATCTCAATATATATTCGAAGCCCTGGGTTGGCTTATATTTCAACGAGAAAAATCAATTCTTAGGGCGACCAGTTCCCTCTTAAGGGTGGTTGTCGCATTTTAAGGGTTTTTAATAGCCAATTGTCGCAAAGTACAAATCGTCGGAACCAACTTTTACCTCGTCTTTGATATATTTAAACAAAATCTGCATCCTACAGAAAAGTTTCAAAATTAACGGATGGCTCGGTCAATCAGAAAACGTTTGCTTAAAAATGACGGGAATTATTTTTTCAAAATGTATCTCCTTCCCTGGTTTTCAAGGTTCAACAATGATTCATGTTTAAATTAACCGGACATAACGTGAGCAGACCGCCATGCTGAGTTTTGGGAAAAGTTCTTTGATTTGGGCGGCAGAACACCCCAAAAACGTATTTTGACCCCTATGTTAACTAGAGCAAAATACAGTTTTTTGGTGATTCTGAAGCCTAATAAAGAATTTTTCCAAAAACTTTAAGCTTTGGCGGTCTGCTCACTTCTGTCCGGGTTTAATTTAAAACATGAATCATTGTTGAACCTTGAAAAACCCAGGTGAGGAGATACATTTTGAAAAAATAATTCCGTCACTTTTGTAAGCACGTTTCTGATTGACGAGCCATTCCGTTAATTTTGATTTTTTGTAGGATTGCAAGATTTTTGTTTATATATATCCAAAAGAGAGGTGAAAAGTGGTCCAACGATTTGTACTTGTGCGACAATTGGCTATCGAAACTATTAAAATGCGACGACCACCCCCTTAAGGAGGTTCCCAACGGAGTTTTAGAGTTTGTTCAACTTGGTACCACGGGAAAACTGGCTTGAAATTATACAGCGTGAGTCTTTGACTTTTTCCGTTTTTTACCCAGGCGGCTTAGGACAGAGGTTTTTTTGAAATTTCAGTCAAATGGTGACTAATAATGGTCACCTGACTTTTGTCTCCGTTTGTCACCCATCTCCGTTTTTTGCATCCATCTCCGTTTTTTCACCCAATTGTGTGAGACTGCTGCTAATGCTGCCCGTTTCTTTTATATTTTAGTTAAATTATTTCAGTTTGAAAACTTTTGCAACGCAAATTGACAGCAGTTTTTCGAAAATCTTTTTAATTGAAACAGTCGACCAGAAATAAATGGGATTTCTTATGAATTTGAAACTAAATATGGATTATAGATCAGCTATTTTCGACGGCCAACTTTTGTAATTTCCTCGATTGAAGATCCAAATTTTTATGAACAATTCACAATGAGAATTTGAAGGTCGGCTTTTATTGAGGTTATTGGTTTAGAACATATTTTAAATTTTGGCAATTTTAATAAAAAATTTTTTGAACCGGGGTTTTCAGCGTCGCCTTCAATGAAATACTAGAAAACAGCACAACATATGGATTTTCAGTTTAGGGATAATTGAACATTGATCTTTGCTTCCACAAAACACATCGGAGGCCTTGATAAGGCCGGACAATCAGGAACGACCTTTTCAAAAGTGGCACTATTTTTTCACTTCAAAAGCCTACTCTCCCCTGAGGTTTTGAAGATAGAGGATACTTTACAGCTTTTATTGACCACAGAGAACGGGCAGAGCCCCGTAGTGAGTTTGTACTCAAAAAAAATTTCATCCGGCCGCTTAAATGGAGCAAAAAAACTTTTTTTTTTTTTTTTTGGCCAAGTTTTTTGCTTATTTAAGCGCCGGATGAAATTTTTTTGATAAACTCAACTAGGGGGCTCTGCCCACGTTTCTCTGTGGTCATAAAAGCTATAAAAGTTTCTCTATCTTCAAAACTCAGGGAGGATAGGCTTTTGAAGTGAAAATAGTGCCACTTGAAAGGTCGTTTCCATGATTGGGTCGGCTTATCCAGAGGCCTCGATGTGTGTTTGTGGAAGCAGGAATCATGTTCAATTATCCCTTAAACTGGAAATCCATAATGTTCGTGCTGTTTCTAGTTATTTCATTGAGGCTACGCTTGAAAACCCTGGTTTTTGCCTTTAAAATGGCGACAGTACTCCTTAAGGTCACTTTCCGTGTTCATTTGAAATTTTAGGGATTGTTTTTGAAAAAAATTTCTTCGAAAATTTCTCTGAAAATTTTTGAAAATTGTTTTTTTTTTCGGATTCTTTTGCATAAAATAAAAGAAGAATGGCACGGTGTTCAACTTAGACCGAACTGCTCAGGGCCTTATGTTATTATAGATTTGGCTGAAAATTTGGAGCAAGCCTGGAATTAAGAAAATTTCGAACTGGGTGAAGGAAATTTTTTAAAATGTCTCACGTTTGATTGGTCGACATTCAAATTTTGAAAAGTTCGAAAAAAATGAGTACCACGAGCGTCTTCTTCTCCTTAAACACGATGCCGGATAACATCAAAATTTTTTTTTAAAAAATTTAGTTTTGGTGTTTTTATGATAGATTTTCAAATTTCCATTGGAATTTGTGACGTGTTTTGACCGTTCTCACTTTAGTTTTGAAGCAAATAACAAAATTTGAATTTGGAAACAGGTCTAGAATTTTATATTTGGATAATAAAGACCGGCCACTAGGCATTTATATTCTTAACTTCTTATAATTTTCCCAGGAAAAAAATTTCTTGAGAGTAAATCGTACCCACTGGAAAACGAATGACCATTAAAATTTCTAAAAATGGCGTATTAGTTGGAAAGTTTTTCGCCAAAAACCCCCCAACTATACGCGTAATTTCCACTATACGCGTCGGGCTGGTAAATGTTGCTTAGTTGATCTATCTAAAGGTATCGTTAGGTTATTACAGTTATTGATTTAAAAGGTGTAGAGTAAGAATTTTTGGTATTTTAAAGTTTATTTTTCGTTACAAATCTTCTAGATGTATTAAATTTAAGTTTTATCGAAAATCNTTTTTTTTTGTGCTCACACGGGTTAAACGAGGCCTGTAACTTGCAGGCAGTAAGTTCTTAAATTAATTATGGTTGTCTTTCGATGCTTTTTCTTGTGTTTATATTCTCATGTTTACTTTTTTAAAATTTACAATTGATTGACATTTTTGATGCTTAACCTTCCGAAGCATATAAAAAAGTTCCGCCAAGGCATAAAAGCCTTTCAGAAGGCTATTTTTTGAGCGTTGTTTACAGAAAACTTTTATAAGATCAACCTTCAATTTTTTCTAAATGATCAAGTTGATAGTTAAACTTTTGAAAAAAATTTATTATATTCTAGAAATTTTATGTTTAATTTCCGAAAAAAACGTTTGAAAAGCAAGGTTAATTAAACCACGTGAAACTACGTCATGGTAGACTCCAGGAAATTTATGTTCACTTTCATATCTGCGCAGTTTTTTGTGCTACTTAATACTTTTGTCTGATTGACTTTATATGTTAAAAATCATTAAATATTTTGAATAAGTTCAAAACATTTATGTAAAAAATGACATTTTTTAGGAAAAAATTGTTAGTTTACTTGATTTAATGAAATAATTTGATCATTTTCACAATATTAAGCCAAATATGCTATAAGTGTATCACTCTGGCATGATTTTCACAAATTATTTATTTTTTCAAAAAACATATCAGTTTATCCCATACAATATCGAAAATCGCCAATATTTTTGAAATTTACATCCGAAAAAATATTTATGCTCCAGATATGTCTAGAAAGCTAGTTGTTGTTCCAAATTGTACTCAAACACTTTCCTAAATACTGGCTGATTTCAAATTATTATTTCAAATTTTGATCAAAAAATATTTTTTCGAGAGTAAAAGTTAAGCGAAAAATGGCCTTTCAATCAACTCGTGATAAAATTTGAATTCAGTATCCGAAAAAACTTTAAAAAGTATTTTAAGATTCGCATTGTTGAATTTCAAAATGTTTCAGAAGAAGAAGTTTCTGCGATCTTTTTTTCCCATCATTTTTGACTGATTTAAAGTGACTTTAGTCTTTCAAAAGGCTAAATGCCTCGGAGGGTTAACAAGATTATTGATTTTTTTTCAAAATTCGAAAATTTCTTCAAAAGTGTGTAGTAGCCTATTCTTGAATTCAAGTTTTTTACTACATGCAGTAGTCTTTTCCTCTACATGTATAAATTGACCAAAATTAATTATTTAGTTCTTAACGCATATTGAAAGTGCTAAAATTCCTTTTTATTTAGAAATTAAAGATTTTCCATAAAGTTTGATATTATTTTATAAAAAATTTGAAGATTTTTTGCCAAATTTTGCATACGCCCACTTAAAATTTACAAAATATTTTCCCGAGTACAAAAAGACTTGTTGGTGTCTACCGACGCGGCACATTTGAGTATTTTTCTGAATCGAATCGGTGGACTCGGAAAAAAATCGGATCGGGATCAGATCGGAAGGCTCACAAAAAAATCGGATCGGAAGGCTCACAAGAAAAATTGGATCGGATCAAGATTGATCGATCCGATTCCGATCTAACTGAGTCGATCTCTGGTTGGAGGTCCTGAGAGATTTGCTGTTACTTTGTTGATGTGACAAATTTTAAATTTTTGCACATGCTTACCCGTGCTTATCTTTTGATAAATTAAAAATCACAATCTGGGACATTTTTTCCGTCTACATTGAATTCAATAACCAATTAAATATCTAGCGCACTTATGTACATTTTGCAAAAATATATTGCTACCAGAGGTCGTAGCCCTCTGGATTAGATTGAAGTAAAGCAAGACATATATTCAGTAATTCAATTTATAATAATTAATTATATTAGTCAGAGAACTTTTTTCGTTTGAGATGAAAATGATACTTTTTCTGGTCAGCTCCTCTTAAATCAAGGGTCAGACTTTAATTTCAACGCTTAAATATTCGATTAAACTATCGTACTATGTCCAGGTCAAGGTTATAGGACCCTATTATGTTTCATTGTCAGGGTTGCGCAAGAGAGAACTAAAGTCCAGATTAAAAATCAAAAAAATTAATCAATATCATCACGAGGTGGAAAAGCATAAAAATTCAAAGTTTTTGACAAAAAATCGTTTTTTCGCTATTAAGGGTATCTCTGCTCCTACATTTTCTGCAGTTATTATGTCTATATATGTCATAAAATGGCACCAAATCAATTCGTTTATGTATAACGCATAAAACAACCCAAATGACAACAACAAAAAATTCAGCCATTTTTCGCTTTTTTTGATTTTTTTCCTAAGTAATTTTCTCAACATTATGTTCAAAAAATACGTTTGTGTCAATTTGACCACTTAAAACTTCAAAATACTGGTTGACTAGCCAACTTTCTCTTCAGGTTTCCCCAGCCTTCTTTTGCGTTTACTTTCGAACAATAATGAAGCCAATTTTTTTCGGAAATTTTTCACGTGACCTGAAAAAATTCATATTTTTTGTTTTGGGCCGAAATTTGACAAAACACGCTACAAAGTTCCTGTTATTGTTCGAGCTAGCGTTTTGCAAAAATTACGTATTATGAATTACTCTAGGAGAGATAGATTTCCGATGAAAAAAGTCCAAAAGTCAAGGTATTTTGGGATCCGGTTTTTGACGTATTCTCAAATAAATAAATGCCTACACAACAAAAGTCTACCTACAAAGTGTTTGTATACTCTTATACAGGGTTGTTAATTGGGTTTATTCAACTATAAACCTGGAGGAGATAGATTTACCGTTTTCTCTAGGTTGGCTCTTGTCGCCGCTTATGTGTGAAGGATATAGCTATAAAAATAGTTTGGCATATTTTTTTTCGCAAACGTTGAAGAGGCTAGTTCTACAGTGCTAATCTGATAATTCCTAAAGGCCTTGTTTGGCTAAATATTTCTCGAGAATTATGTCAAATTAGGACAAGATTACAGTGGTCAATAATGGACTCTCGTTGACATCCAATATAATACTGTTCATTTTAATTCACAAAAATTTTTCAGAACCAAGAAAAACATATTATTTAAATTTTTTTTTTAATTCAGCGTGAGATTTGCCTTTTTAACAAATAACCGAAAAATTGTGATTTTTGACTTATACACCGAAAACCCTTGATCACGGAATTACAATAGGAAAAACCGCTAAACTTAATTTTTCTGCTTTCCCGGTCCCTTAATCCGGGGTGGGGAAAGCACAATTAGATATTTTGAAATCGGCTCTCCTGAACCCAAAACTGAGTGGAAAGGTTCATTTTGCGATTAGATTTCGATGACAACGAGTCAGTGGGTCATTCTGAGGAAACCAAACAAAAATTTCGATCGCACAAATATAGCTCAAGAAAAGTTCATAATCCATTGTTTAAGTTTGTTGGCTCGTTCTATAACCGTTTTCATGATTTTTTTTCAATATCTTTTTATTTCATTATCTAAAACTTCAAGGGGTGATTTCAAACTTCCAGCTAAAATCGCAACATATGAATTTTTATTGGTCATTCGAAAAAATTCCGAAAAAAAAAGTGTTCAATCAATATATCGGCTTACGTAAGCCATTTTCTCGTCTGATGATCTCACTGCTTTCGAGCCTAATTTTCAGAAAAATTAACAGTCACTTTTTTTTTGCGAAAATCGAGTTCTTAGGCGGACTACTTTCAATTCGCCTTAGAGTTTATAAGATAATCGAAAATAAAAAGGACTATGACAAAAAAATTCATGAAAATCCGTAATAGATCGAGCCAAAATACTTCGAAAAATGTTTAAGGGTTCTTTTCCAGTGCCTAGCGCTCATTTGTGCGATTCGAAAATTTTTTTTGGTTTTTTGATGACCCATGAACTTTTTTCTCGAAACTCAATCGCAAAATGAACCGTTTCCCATTCTCAGTTTGGTCTCAGGAGAGCGATTCAAAAATATCTATTTGCTTCCCCACCCCCTTATGAGAATAATTTTAAATTGAAGCTCGTTAGGACTCGTTCAAATTCTCATTTTAATCATAAAACTTAACTCCCCGCAAAATTCTCCCGTATTTTTTTATAAATAATAAGTATAATTTGGTTCAAAACACTTTCAAGTCTGACTCCAGCCCTGAATTCCATATCTTGCCCATTTTTCTTTTTCTCCCTTCTGCGAGCTCTTTCGTTCATCTTTTGTAAGGCATTTCGCTGCGTGAAAAATTCCTGCAACTTACTTGTATCTACCATTTCTGCAACGACGAACTTTTCGTGTGCATAGAAAGGATTGACACCAACTTAAAAAGTCTGCGCAAATGTCTTATAGATTTAATTTATAATAAATAAGGAGCGGCAAAAATCCACCAGCTCACATTTTATTTATTTTTAGAGCGCTTTTTCTTTCCGTGCTGAAATTGACCCAGAAACAATTCATGACGAAATTATTAATTTTTTTTAAAATCAGCAATTTTCAGATATTTTGAAGAAATTTTTGCCTAATATTAAGCTTAAAATTTTTGCCTATTATCAATTTTTTAATTTTTCATCATGTTTTTTACGGAAAAACTAAAATTTCAGGGAACGGAAAAAATAGACCAGCTAAGATTTTATTTACTTTCAAAGCACTTTTTGTTTCTTTGGTGAAATTGACCCAGAAACAATTTTGGAGAAATGTTTTCGGTTTTCCAAGAATCAGCATTTTTCGAATATTTGAAGACATTTTTGCCTTTCATTTAGTTAAAAATTTAATGGATATTTTCTTCGGAAAATATAAAATTTCAAGCTTGAATGATAGGCAAGTTCAACAACGTTTTTATGTTTGACAGGGTTGCAACTTGCAAGTGATATAAACAAGGTTTATTTCCGAAGTTAATTTTTTGCATTTCTCTACAATAAACTACATAAATTTTTCTTGTCAAGCAAAATTTAAGTTGCCGTTTTAACCTTAATTTATAAAGAATTAAATTTGCTGAAAACTAAAAAGACATAAAATTCGTCTTTTATATATTTGACAGATATTATTTGTATTGCAAAGACCTTGCCTAGGGTTTCTTTTGAATCATGTAAACAGGTGTTACCTAAAAAACAAATTCCGTTATCTCTGTCTATTAAAAGACTCATTATAGAAAAAGTTCACTTTTTTTATGTGGATTTGCGAGTAAAATTCTCTTGAACTTTTCGTTTTTGCCCTCATGATATATATGCTAACATATCTGCTCGGTAAACACCGAGCAGGTCCGAGCAAACCGATAACATCACATTTTTCAAAATCGGGTCCGAACCGATCCGATATTGTTAAATTTTGAGGCCCGAAATTTCCGAACCGATCCGATCTTAAAAATCTGCTCCGATGCCCTTCCCTGCTTTAAGGGGGTAGCAGCGATGTGGGAGATTGGTTCATTTTTTCGGAGTGATTTATGAAAGAAAAAATGTGAAAATTTATTTTTTTTATTTTTTATCTTCAATAAAAGTGTTCATTCTTGCAAACTTTTACAGTTTTAATTTCTTAACATACTTAAGTATCTGTAAAAATATCAAAAACCACTTTTCATTATAACTCCATTTCCAACTTGACCCGATATGAGAATTTTTTTTGAAGGCGATATTAATAAACTTCAGGCTTTCTCGGGTGTTATGCGTTAATTAGTGGGAGAATCATTATCCATATGAACATTTCCTCAATGTGAAATTGTTTTTTTCCTTGAAAAAAAGAGAAAAACAGCTTTTCAGGAAAAAAATTTACCTTCAATTGCGTTTAAACATTAAAAAAATCTCCGGACTTTGAAAAGAAAAGTAGCTATAACAACCGAAAATTTATTAGATTTTTTTAAAATACATAAAAATTGTTAATAAATTGCGTGCCAAAGTGGCCAACGGTGTCACACAGCAAGTGGTTGTAAATTTCATGCAGTAGATGTCAGAAACGATATTCGATTGACACCTCTTTATCGGTTGTGAATACGGCATCACAATGAATACAGAATACACACTGATTCGGACTGATTTCAGAGAAATAATTCAAAAAAGCAATAATAACAAAATATTTATGGACTTGATATGCAAAAATAGTTTTCATAAATATTTCCTAAAAAAGTCGAAAATGACAAGATGAACATGTTATGATTTTTAAACAGCAGTCAGAAATATGGAACATGCATGAAACAAAGTAAAGTGGTTTGTTTTTCGTTTTTCTATGTGCACAGAATTTCAGAAAAAAAATTTTTTGTTGGGGAAAAATGCGTGAATTTTAATATGTGCTTTTGAATTTTGTTTTGAAATTTTACGAATTTCAAAAATAAAGTTGACATACAAATCTTCCTAAATAGATGAAAGACTTTATGAGCAAGAGCTGATACACATTAATTTCTGTTTCAGGCTGACGATAATAAGCCCAACAAAAATCGAACCAACTAATTATTTTCGTAAGTTAAATTGACGCCATTCTGCCACATCGCTGCTACCTCCTTAAACGATGACTGAATACAGAATAAACTTAAAGTGAAAAAAACTGTTATCTGAATTGAAAAAAAAGAGAAAATTTTAAATCATGTTTGAAATGAAGAAATATTAACACGCTATTTTTCTGAAATTTTCTCTCGGGGTGTAATATATCAATAGACTTTAAATCTTTTCTGGCAATCTATAAATTTTACTAAATGTCACCAAAAATGGGAAATCTGTTACAATTTGTACGAAAAGGATTTGGAAAGGTATGGTGCAGCACCATTGGTGCTGTAAGAATAAAAATCTAGCTCATTGAGAAATTTTTAGCAAGTCATTAATTTACAAATTGTAAGGGTCTTAATTATCCAGAAGAATAAATGTTTTTGAAGGTTTTCGGATAATCAACAAAGAATACATGATAAATTGATGATACGGTATCATTGATACCCCAATCTTTTTAAACCCATTAATTTCTTTATAATGTTCTTGATCCAGTAAATATTATTTATATCAGAAAAAAACATTTTCAAAAGAACGCAAAAAAAAAATTTAATGGTTAGTTTCTTTACCTTGTAATAATTCATCGGAACTTGGAAATTTATGAAACGCGAAAACAGTTTTCAGAAAAGTCTGCACATTTGTTATTCCTGCTTTTTCACGAAGGATTCCGGTGAATAGGATATCTTCAATTCTAAAATTATTCAGCTTGGTTTTTCGTATTTGATCGTTGATAAGAAATAGTGATTTGCGATTCATGACAGCACATTGCCCATTGCAATAATCTTTATAGTTTGATGTAAAAATTTTTCGATGAATCAATTTTTACGTAGAGAAATATCATTTGAACTTAGCAGCTTTTCTTTACGATATCCGTTAGAGAATCTGGTTCATTCGTAGAAACTTGATGATTATAAAAGGGGTAATTGATGTTAAGGAAGAAGTGGTTGGTTAAGTCAATTATTTTGCGAATGTAAGATTTTTGTTACAATATCACAATAAACTTATGTTACAGAAATGTTACATCTGTATCTGTTTAGCCGTACGTAGCCTTGAAAATGTTGAGCGAAATGTTGAGCGAAATGTTGAGCGAAATGGTTTTAAGACTTAAAGTCCAATTCGCGAATCTAAAAAATGATTCTAAGGCCAACAGATAAAGAGTTGTAAAAAATTAAAGCTATATAAATTTCATCATATGTTAAATGATGCCCAGGAGGCCTTTTTTATCAGGCGTCATAACTTTGAGTCAGTGTTCAATCACATCCCGCGATTTCATTAGTCACTTTCTCAAAGTTATGAAGCCTGATAAAAAAAGCCACCTAGGCATAATTTTCGATATACTTTGTTTAAATCGAGTGGAACCCAAAACGATAAGAATGTACTAGACAGGGAAATAAGCGTCCCTGATTGGCCGACAGGCGGCCCGCACAATCACTCGTCGCTTAATATCCCAATCCTTCACCAGTGGTGAATCACCACACTCACGTCTCTCGTTTTTTTTCACTCTGAACAGGATACTGTTCTAAGGGAGTGAACACAAAATCCAGAGAGATATCAATGTGGTGAAGAAAATAAACCTTAGGCGATAAGTGAGTGTAGAGGCCGCCTGTGGCATCAAAAATTATAACTCATAAGCCCAAATTATTTCTGCAAGAATTTTTGAATCTCTAGATTCTGTATTTAAACAGACTTCGAAACTTCTATTTGTTGTAAAACCTTAGCTTGAAGATGCGAAAGCGATACGTAGCAATAAATGAATATACATAAATAAATATACTTCTCATTTTTATTTGTTGCGAACGTTTTCGAATATATTTAATTATTCATTTTCAAGCATTTTTTAATATACATTTATAATAAATTCTTTATTATTTATTTCGAGTTACTGCTTGATTTACATAATTGAATTGATCACCTTTTAATACTTTAGTTTCGAAAAGTTGATCGTGTTTAGTAAATCTATCTAAAACAGAATTTTCTACTACATCTATACACTTTACCAGGATGACTAAATTATTATTTTAATTCGATCGATTATGTTTTTTTACAAGTTTTTTCTCTCCAAATTGTAATGTTAAAGTTATTATAGATGATAAACATTTCTTCAATATGTTTTTCGTGATAACCTTAACCAGCGTTCTAGACATTTTGCGAGTTTTAGGTTGGTCTGACCTCAGAAATCCTGGCACGAGTTTTCAAATTGAACTGGTTTCACCTTGGTTGGTTTCAAAGTTAGGGAGCCACTTTTGACGACATTTTCGAATTTTTGAGAAAATCTTTATTGATTTTTTAGAGAATAAAAAATAATGTCTTTAGTCGAAATTGAGGTTTATCACGTGACTTAAATAAATTATTTTTATCAGGTTGAGAAAAACGAGAAAAATTTACGCGTCAGCTAAGGAAAACGGAATTGATTGAATTGCATATGTTACGCAGCATATATTTCAACTCGTAGCGTTACCTTAAAAAAATCTAAAATTAAAGTTAAATATACAAGAATATATATAAGAAAATATACAAGAAAACCGGGCTTGGTTCACGTGGGATCAAAAAGTAACGCTAAGATTTAATGCAAATTTATGCAAATGTTTAGTTTCAAGTATTATTAAATCAGAGTCTCATACCCCTTAAGCTTTACGGAATTAAGCTTGTAATAATCAGGTGGTGTTAGAGAGTTATCCGATTAAAAAAAGTACATAAAAAGTTTTTCTTCAAAATTTTACTTCAAAAAATGGTTTGATAATGATAATAAAAGTCGAAAGCGTTTACCAAAAGAAAATTATTCTAAGTAAAAAATTTTGTTTGGTCAAAAAACAGTCTTCTGAGAACGTTTTAATAATTTTAATAAATTAATAATAACTTTAATAAATTTATAATAATTTTAATAAATTAAATTAAAAATTTTGTCATGAAAATTTTTGGGTGTTAGATTTTCAGTTTAAAATTGTACTTCAAAAATTGTTGTTTGTCCAAGAGGGTGGCATAAGTTTGGCAGATTGGTACATTTTTTTAAGAGCGATGAAATTTCTCGAAAACGGTTATATTTTTAATTTTTAAAGACAACTGAGCATCTGTGAAAATATAAAAAAAAAACACTTTTGATTGTAATTCCAACTGAACCCGATGTAAGATATTTTTTCAAAACGATATTAATAAACTTCAGGTATTTACGGGCTTTATCCGCTGTAAAGAAGCTTGATAATTCTGCATAATGAATAATTTTATGAAATATGAAATTTTGTATTTGAAAAATTGCAAAAAATTGAGAACAACAGCTTTTTGAGACGGTTCTAGGTGCTGGATTGCCTGCAGAAATTATATTTCTTTGTTTGTTAAATTGAACAAATAAATAAAATTCCCGGTTAAATCGGCACTGAGAAATCCATTTTGACTAATTAAAACTTACTTTCCATGACTGTACATGATAATTATTTCATTTATATAACTTGTAACGAACACTAGTGTGTTTCAATCAGTTTAATTTACTTTTGTTACAACTTAAGTTTTTTGTCACACATTGCAGAAACTTTAGGAACCACCAAGCTCTTAAGTTGAAAAAACTTTAACTGTTTATCTTGTCCATAACGTTAGTTTGCCCATAACTTTAGTTATCACTGTTAATTCAGAAGAGATAATGATTATTTTCTGCGAATTATTGGATACCGTTTTTCTGTTTTTGATAGATTTACTGTACAACATGAATTTAATTAAAAAATATTACCTAGTACACACTAATTTCTAAGAATTTTTTAATTGACCTAGTTATTATGACAAAAAAAATTCGAAGCTTTCAATGCTAGCGCTCCAGTATTGAATTAATTTTTCTAAAATTCTTGAAAAACTAAAACTAATTTCGATTTTTTATCACTTTTATATAAATAACTGGTAATTCATTTGATTTTTCCCGGAGATATGATATATTAATTTTTGGTTCAACAATGACACCTTATTCGTCTGAAGAATGAACATTTTATTATTTCCCAGCTCCGAACAAATTTGAAACCCCACGTATTTCGGCGATGTTGGCACTGGAAGTATTTAAGCTAAAAATCATGAGATTTCGTAGGTTTTTTGGCGAATTAGCCCCCCCTGTTTATCGTAATTCAGATGATTTGAAATACAATTCTGAAAGTCAAAAATGGGTACCGATATTATTTGCCTTTTTTGTAAAGAATTTTTTGTGGTCATTTTATGAATCAGGATTTTTCGGTTAAGAACTTTTTTTTATATCGATTGAAAGGTGCGAAATATGACCGTTTAGTTTGTTGGCTTTCATGAATGTTAAAATGGTGGTAACAAAAATCAAACCAGCTGACTCGAAAGCAAAGGGTTTTCTCGAAGAGAAAATTTTTGCAACGTTATCGGATGTACCGTCTGGTCAAAATTCACCGGTAAAAAACCGCTCCCGTCACCAGAAATGATATTGCAATGCTTGAAATGTATCAAAAGATGCGCAACTATCGTTTTTTTGAAGACCGTATTAAAAACTAGGGGTCTAGAGTGACTGCAAGGTGGTGAAGAAAGGGTTTTTTATATCATGTGAAAATATCACCTTCGGTTTTGACTCCAATTATAAATTCGCATCACGCGTTACTTTGCAATCCGCCTTGACTCCTAGTTTTTTATAACGTTTTTAGTGAACTAATCATTAGGCATCTTTTGGTACATTCAAATCATTGAAATGGAACTTTTTTTAGCGGAAGCTGTACTTTGCGGTAAGTTTAGGCCAGCCGTTACATCCGATAACGTTACAAAAAAATATTCTCCTTGAGAAAACCCTAAGCTTCCGAGTCAGCCGATTTGATTATTGTCATCGCAATTATAACTCTCATGAGAACCCTCGGGCTGAAAAGTCATTATTCACAGCTTTAAACCGATTTTTTTGAAGAAATCATGAGTTTATAATTGACCACATAAAAATTCTCTCTACATGAGCAAATAATATTCTTTTCGATTTTTGACGTCCAAAATTTCCTATTTCGAATCGACTGAGTTACTTCGCGAAGATTCGATGCTAAAGGTAACCTCTGATAGGTTCCTCGTGATATTCTATTGTTGAGTTGACGCCAGTAACGTAACAAATTACGTAACTGACAGTCCGACCAGTGAGCCTCATAATGAGGCCCTCATTGCCAATGAGTCATTGGTCTTGTGGTGTTATTACCGATTCGCTTTGTCTTCGTTGTCTGTCTATTTTTGATATATTTAGCATACAGAAAACAACGCAAATAATATCTTAAATTAAAATTATAAATACAATTTTCCACAAAAACTTTCCGAAATATCAAGGAAAATTGTGTATTTTTACAAAAATTGTATTGAAAACGATAAATCTATAATTTTTTTTGAAACTGGGCGATTTGTGGCCACTTGTGGTGACTTATTCACAATGGTCCATTCTATAAAAAAAAATAATTAACGCAGATAGCAGCAATCAATTTCTGATGTCACATCAAGAATGGTCTGACATACTCGAAAAGATACAATCCAGCTGTCCAACCAGAAATCAAAATCTATAAAACACCAATCCAAATTTAGAAAAAAACGAAAAATACAAATACTGTATAGTTTTAAAAAAAAAAGAGCCAAACAAAATCCAGAAAACCAGCAGCGCAGACAATACCCACGTATACCAAGAAAGAAAAACTCAAGAATCTCTTATAAAATCCAGTGGCAAATTCAGTATTTAAAAAATATAAAAATATAATAAATATTGTGATTGAATCTGGAAAAATTAGAATTCAAAAAACAGTTGGTAAAATATAAAATTGGTGGTGCCTGATTGGCTGAGCTGAATGGTGGGTTGGAGGTTTACAAATATCAAGTTGGATCGGGAAATTTTGAATAAAATGAGTCATTGGCAGAATATAAATCAATGACTAACGCAAAATTGAAAATGATGGATGATATTAAAATGGACAGAAAATTGGTTCAAAAAAGTTCAAGAAAAATAAAAAAAGCCAAAAATTATTAAATAAATAGAAATAAATACAAGAACACATCTTAGTCAAAATAGGTGTGGGGATTTTCTTTTTGCAGTGAAAAAACGTCGTTTTTTCATCATCAGGAGCCATAGCCTTCTGGTATTAAAACACAAAAAAAGTATTGTGAGTTTCCCTCGTTTTTTTTTTATTATTTTACAACTCACGTTTTAGGGAGATGCATGAAAGTCCCGCTTGTTTGTTTGTTTTTTATTTATTTTCTAGAAAAAAAATTTAATAGATAATTGGAGTACACAATACTATAGGATTTCTTGCAATAGTAATTTTTAACACATTCATAAAAGACCAAAAAAAGAAGAAACCATGCATTTATACCAAAGAAATCCAGTATATATTACAAAGGTCCTGCATACCTGTAAAAGTTCAAAATTATCCACGTGTCGCGATATTCAGCATTTTTTTTCGAAAAAAGGTTTAATATTGTAGACGGTCTTATCATGGCTGCAAATAAACTAGTAATAATAATAATCGAGTTTCTGACACACAAAATCATCGAACTTTGTCTCAAATCAAAAGCTCATAAATTGGCGCTACCCATTTTCTCATTAAATTGCCAAATATATGAGTGTAACTAAGGATATTCAAATCTGTTCTGATTTACAAAACACTTCCGCTTCAAAGCGATTATCGAAAATAGGAATTATCGATCACTTTCAGTTTCAGATTATATTATTTTTTGAATTTTTGTGCAAATCCTCAAAACAAGGAAAAATTTGTTTAAAATTGATTGTCGTATTTTTAATCTCATTTTCGGAGGTATAATGGAAAATTATATGACAATTTGTATTTAAAATGTTAGACTTTATTGTTTGGCGCTGATTGGGCGTTTTAAAATGTTTTAGCCCATCGAATGAGCTTATGTCCTGAGCTTTAGATTCCTAATCTTCGGAGTCAAATCTTTTAAGGCCAGATAATCCGTAATTTGTGAACGTTAGTTGATGAACGAATTTTTGAATGCTGGATATGCCATATATCGACATTATGTGACAAATAAGTTATATAATATAATATATGACATATCTTAAACCCCGGAAGAGATTTAAAATTTTGGCTTGATATACTAAAAAAGACCTCTTCCTTGGATTTTTGATATATTGATTATAATGAGCACAACCAACGGTAATGTAATTCGAGAAAGTCTGGTCATCGGAAATAAGTTCAAGTAAACGAAAAGTTTGATTTACTCAGTATGGTATCTGAGTGCCCATTTTGAATCATTAAGAGGAACTCTCGAACAAAGTCTCTTAATAAATTAAAATGAATCACGTCCTGTGGGACTTAAATGAAAATTTCATATTTGAGGATTCTGAAATTACCTTTTAAGGTGTTTTGGTCTGTTGAAGGTAACTTTTACAAAATAAATTCATAGGAAGCCTTTATTAGGATACTATCCAACTAGGTTTTAATGAGTTACTCAAGGACTTAAGTCACTCGAGATCATTTATTGATCAAATTAACTCTGATTTAATACATAATATTTTAGGGGGGTTGTATCGAATGGCTATATCCCTTAAACACCATTTTGTGAATCCAGGATGTGCGGGCTGAAAAGCGGCCTCATGAGTGGCTAGGAGGGGTCTTAGAAGTGTTAGGATTGGCTCCCTCAGCCCGCAAATCCTAGATTCACAAAAAGGTGTTAAAGGGATATCGGGCAGTCTGAAATTGAAAGAGAGCTGATTTTTCGATGCTTATTTTATTTACTTACTTCGAGCAAGGTTTTTATATTTCATTATCAAGCTTATTTCATTTAGTTCAATTTTAATTCATTTAATTTTGCATCATTGCCTGGATACTTATAAGATGGTGGGTACATTTCTGTTGACACATTATATTTTCCCCAATAAACAGCACTATGGTTTCGGCCAGACAATCGAAGACACATAATACTTGGAACCTGTGCGGTTAAAGGTTTATGATAGCAGTCCTTATAAATAAATGTTTTGAAATTTTAAGCAAGAAAACAAAATAAAAAGCTACAACGAAATCAAATTATCTGACTTAAAATCGCTTATTTTCAAATTGGTCGAAATTTGTTCAACCAAATTTCAGACCTCCTACCTCTAAATATTTTGAATTAACCAAAGAAATGTGCTAATCTGTACACTTATTTCATTGTTTCGACTAGTCATGAAAAATACCAGATGCCTTTAATAAAAGTAAGAAATAGTAACGTAAAATGTCTGTCTCCAAGAAAAGTAGCCAATCTGTTGGTCTAATTAAACTGTAAGCTTTGCTGCATACGGATAGTTTCAAATACTTAAAAACTAAACAAAAATTGCACTTTATGATCGCTCATCGCCAAATTGAGTGTCAATTACATCATTATGAGCTCAAAATGTTAATGCTTCTTCATAAAATTATAATAAAAATATTAACCATGGAAAAAATACTCAAAATTTAAAAAGTTGTCAAATTTTACATTTCAACAAAATGTTCGAAAAAAATAAATATTTTTGATTTCAAAATCAAAAAAAAAATAATTAATTTAATATAATATTTAAGAAAATAAATTCGAATCTCACTATTACGGATAACTTTTGTGCAAATTTCATGAGAGCATTATCTTCACTCTGAGAATTAAAAATTTGAAATTGATTTTTATAAGCAGAAATTTTACCATAATTAAGTTGAACAAAAAAATGCAAATTTNTTGAAATGCTTTAAAATGGTGTAAAACAAAAATCAAACAGCTGACTCGAAAGCAAAGGGTTTTTCTCGAAGAGAAAATTGTTTTGCAACGTTATCGGAGTACCCGCCTCGGTCAAAAGTTCACGGTAAAAAACCGCTCCCGTCACCGAAATGATATTGCAATCGCTGAAATGTATCAAAAGATGGCGCAAACTATCGTTTTTTTGAAGACCGTATTAAAAAACTAGGGGTCTAGGAGTGACGCAAGGTGGTGAGGGTTTTTTATATTCAATGTGAAATATCACCTTCGGTTTTGACTCCAATTATAAATTCGGCATCCACGCGTACTTTGCAATCCGCCTTGAGCTTCTAGTTTGATAACTTTTTAGTGAACTAATCATTAGCATACGTTTTGGTACATTCAAATCATCTGAAGATGGAACTTTTTGTAGGCGGAAGCTGTACTTTGCGGGTAGTTGTAGGGCCAGCCGTACATCGATAACGTTACAAAAAAATATTCTCCTTGAGAAAACCTAAGCTTCGAGTCAGCCAGATTGATTATTAGTAACATCGCAATTATTTAACTCTCATTGAGAACCTCGGGCTGAAAAGGTCTTTACTTCCCAACGCTTAAACGATTTTTGTTGAAGGAAATCATGAGTTATAATTGACCACATAAAAATTTCTCTCACATGCGCAATAATATTGTTTTCGATTTTTGGCGTCCAGTGGCCTATTTCGAATCGACTGAGTTACTTCGCGAAGATTCGATTCTAAAGGTAACCACTTGATAGGTTCCTCTGTATTCTATTGTTGAGTTGACGCCAGTAACGTAAAAACATTACGTAACTGACAGTCCGACCAGTGAGCCTCATTGCCAATGAGTCATGGTTCTGTGTGTGTTGATTTACCGATGTCGCGTTGTCTTCGTTGTCTGTCTATTTTTGATGATATTTAGCATACAGAAAAACAAACGGAAATTGAATTATCTTAAATTAAAATTATTAAATGCACAATTTTTCCACACAAAACTTTCCGAAATAGTCAAGGAAAATTGTGTTTTTTGACAAAAAATTGTATTGAAACGAAAATCTATAGATTTTTTTGAAACTGGGCGATTTGGGGCCCACTGTGTGGGTGATTATTTCAAAAGGTCCATTCTACTAAAAAAAATAAATTAAGCGCAGATGCGCAATCAATGTCTTGATGTCACATCAATCGAGTCTTCTGACACACAAACATCGGAACATTGTTCTCCAAATAAAAGCTTCATAAAGTGGCGCTACCCATGTTCTCATTAAATGCCAATATCATGAGTTATGAAACTAAGAGTATTGCAAATCGTGTTTCTGATTTACCCAGAAACACTTCAAAACGCTTCAAGCGATTATCGAAGAATAGGAATTATCGATACACTTTCAGTTTCAAGATTATTATATTTTTTTGAATTTTTGTCAACATCTCAAAACAGGAAAAATTTGTTTTAAAAATTGTTGTCGTAATTTTTAATCTCATTTTCGGAGGTATAATGGAAAACTTAATATGACATTTGTATTTAAAATGTTAGCTTTATTTGTTTGTCGCTGATTGGGCGTTTTAAAATGTTTTAGCCCAGTCGAATGAGCTTATGTCTGACTTTAGATTCCTAATCTTCGGAGTCAAATGTTTTAAGGCCAGATAATCCGTAATTTGTGAACGTTAGGTGAGACGAACTTTTTGAATGCTGGATATCCTATATAAAAACCGACATTATTGTGACAAATAATAGTTATGATAATTATCAATATATGACATATCTTAAACCCCGGAGAGATTAAATTTTGGTTGATATCCCTTGTTCACACTTTTGTTAATATCCAGGCCCAAGTCTTACCAATTTGGTTTGTGTAATGTTAAGTGTTTTTGTGTAAAAGGTAGCAATTACTGAAGATTGGTATTGTCTATTTTTCAGAGAGGGGCTTTTTTGTTTTTTTTTTAGGTCCCAAGGCTAGCGAGATTATTCATACTTTATGAGGGGTGGCGCTCGAGGGCCTCGAGGCAACTCTTTAAACTTAAGCTAACAGAATTGGACGAATTTGACAATAATTTCGATTTCTCTCTATCTGTAAGCTTCCTCTTGTCCCTAAGTAAGTAAAATAATTACTGTAAAGTACTAAAATATTTTATTTTGAGATGAAAAACCATTTAATTATGTTTATAAGTTTATGCTTAGTTAGTGCATTGAATCAGTTATTATTGTATCAAAATAATACTTTCGATAGTGTGGTCGGTTGAAAAGTCTATAAAAAAAAATGATTCACTGAAGATTTCATTTCTAATATTGCATAAATTGGACACTGTTACGTGTTGTCGTCGAGGACCAGAGGCTATTGGCAATAGTCTATGGGGTGGATTTTGATTACGATAAGACCTCTTCAAAAAAATGTGTTCTGCAAATTAAATTTTTTTTCGAGGCCATATGTCTTCAACATGACGAAAACCACAAATCACCAAAAAAATTTCATACATGTCAAGTTCGGATCAAATTTCATTTCAAACATTAAAAAAACCCGAATCTTATTTCCCCTGTGTTAGAGATCATGTGAACATGCGCAAAGACTTCAATTGTTAAGTTCAAAAACAACGTCAATGCCGCAAGTTTCTACTGTATAGTTATCGAATTGTATGAAATTTTTGCCGTCTCCAGAGTCTCACAGGACCTGTAAGTGTTATTTTCTCCTAGGGGTCAAGAATTTCTGGGGACAAAAATAAGGTCAAATTTGCTAAAAATGCGTCCGGAAGTAATTGACTCCATTGTCACGAAATTCATCTTAAAATTTCCAAATATACATTGTTGGTCTAGAGAGCAAAAAACAGTAAATCCTGAATTTGTTTTTATGGTCCAGAAAAAATGCTCATTTTAGTTCAAAAACTATGGCAAAAACACCAAACTTCAGAAATTACGAAAGGCTTTTTTCACTATGAAATTTCCCGCAATGATGCTAGAGAGCGAAATCCAAATGACGAATTTTAGAGATTGGTATTTTGAGCTAAAAAAAACCCGTATCTTATTTCCCCGTTCTAGGTAATGTGACATGACCAAAACTTCAATTTCAAGGTGAGCGTTCATCTCCGCAGAGTGTCTCCTGTTGATTTTTGGATTTGGTATGAAAATTCGTCTCCAGAGTCTTCACAGGACCTTTAAGTTGATTTCTCACTAGAGTCAAAATTTCCGGAGACAAAAGATAAGTCAAATTTTGCTAGAAAACTGCGTCACGGAGAAATGACTCCATTTATTACGAAAATCACCTCTAAATTTTCCAAATATTCCAGTTGGTGCTTAAAGAGCAAAAAACATAAAAGCCTGAAGTTGTTTCAATGTGAGTTGGAAAAAATGCTAGAATCTGATCAAAACCTATGCCGAAAAAACACCAACTACAGAAATTACGACAGGCCGTATTTTCACATTATCACAGTAGTCCGTAGATGACGCTAAAGAGCGAAATCACGAATGACGAATTTTAAAGAGTGTGATCAAACCAAAAAAACCCGAATCTTGTTTTCCCCGGTTTAGAGATGATTTAATATAAAAAAAACCTCCAAGTTTTTTGTTCAGCGTGATTTCCGCAAGTTGTCTACGTACTTCTTTTCAGATTTGCATGAACATTCGTTCTCCAGGTCTCACAGGACCTGTAAGTTTTATTTCCCCTAGGGTCAAAATTAAGATACAAAAAATGTTAAATTTCCTCAGAGAATTGCGTTCGATGGAGGTGGATGGACCTCACTGCCACCAAATGACTCAGGAAATAATAATTAAAAGTTCACAGGTGGTGCTAGAGAGGCAAAAGACATTTATCTCGCATTTTGGATTATGCTCAAAAAAAGGCTCAATTGTCATCAAAACTTAAAAAAAACGGAACATCGGCTCTTATAATATGCCATTTTTAACGGTTCAAATTCCGCAGATGACGCAGAGAGCGAAGGATCACCGAATGACGAATTCAGAGATTGTTCATTTCAAACCGAAAAACCCAAATCTTTTTGCCCCGTTTTTGCAGCTGATGTGACATAAAACCTATAATCTTGATTGAGCGTGATTTCGCAAGTTCCTAGCAGTACAGTTTCGGAATTTGTTTTTCAAATTCGTCCCAGAGTCTCACAGGGCTGTAAGTTTATTACCCTTAAGTCAAATTGTTTTCGGAACACTGAAAAAATGTTTTGAGTTTGGGTCCAAACTACGTTTAATTGAGAACTGAACCTCACTGATCACAAAAAAAGCCGATAAAAGGGGTTTATATTTTTGAAATTAAATTTGTTGAATGAGCCCCAAATCGGCCAAAACGCCGATTAAAAGGGATTTATGTTTTTATTTAATTTTGTTGAAAAATGAGCTCCAAGATCGGCGAAGGCAATAAAGGGAATATGTTTTAAATTTAAATTTGTTGAAAAATGAAACCAAAATCGGCCGAGGCGATAAAAAATGTTTTATGTTGAAATTTCTTGAAAAATGAGCCTGAAATCGGCCGAGGCCTGATTAAAGGAGATATAATGTTTAAAATTTAAATTTGTTGAAAATGAGCTCAATCGGCGAAAGGCCGATAAAGGGATTTATGTTTCAAATTTGTTGAAAAATGAGCCTGAAATGCGGCCGAATGCGATAAAGGAATTTGATGTTTTAAATTTGTTGTAAAAATGAGCCTGAAATCGGCGAAGGCCGATAAAAGAGGATTTTTATGTTATTTAATTTGTTGAAAAATGAGCCCAAAATCGCCCGAAAGCCGCATAAAAAGGGTTTTTGTTTAGAAAATTTGTGAAAATGAGCTGAAATGGCCGTATGCGATAAAAGGGGATGGTTTATGTTTTTTAATTTGTTGAAAAATGAGGCCCAAAATCGGCCGAAGGCCGATAAAATGATATTATGTTCAAAATTTCCAATTTGTTGAAATGAGCGTCAAACATCCGGCCGAGTTTTTAAATTTTTGAATATTGAAATAAAAAGGGGTTTAAAAACATTTAATGTTTAATTTTGAAACAATGACCAAATTTGATAGGGAAAGCTTTAAAATGTTTGGAAAATTATCTAGATTCGAAAGAAAAATTTACAAGAATTTTATGAAAAGATTTAATAAGTTTTCTCCAAAATTGAAAGTTGTGTTTAAAAACTATTTGAAAATTTTTATCAAAATTAAAAACTTTCTTCGGAATTTAAATATTTACGCCAAAAAAATAAACAACTTTGAGAAAAATTTTTAATTTGTGAGGAAAATTGAAATTTGTGAGAATTGTCAAATTTCAAACAAAAAATCTTTACGGAAATATTGATTGTGTTGCCAAAATTATTCGAAGTAAAGTTTCGAATTGAAACCATTTTTGTTTTATTAAAAAATAATGAAATTCTCTATTTTTTGTCAAATTTGAAAGAAAAATTTAGAAATTTTAAAAAATCAAATTAAAAAAGAAATTTCAAATTTTGGAAAAAATTATCAAATTTTGCTAGATAAATTGGTAATTCTTTTCAAGAAATTATTAAAACATTTTTATCGGCCTGTCGGCTGATTTTTGGCTGATTTTTCGTAACTATTGAATAATTAGCATAAATCCACTTTGTCGTCTTCGGCCGATTGTGAAGCTTCATTTTTCAACTAATTTAAATTGGAAAAAATTAAATCCCCTTTTATCGGCCTCCTTGCGGGCCGATTCGGAGTCATTTTTCAAACAATTTTTAATCAAAACATCCAAATCCCCTTTTATCGGCCTTGGACCGATTTGGGCCTTCATTTTTCAACAAAATTAAATCCAAAACCATTTGATATGATAATGTTTTGATTAATTTCGTGTGGAAAATGGCCCCAAATCGGTCCAGGCCGATAAAAGGGGATGTTGATGTTTTTGAGTAAAATTTGTGAAAAATGAAACTCCGAATCGGGCCGAGGCCGATAAAAGGGATTTAGATTGTTTTCATAATATTTATATCCCCTTATAATTTATTCCCCTTTTATCGACCTTCGAGCCGATTGGTGGGCTCATTTTTCAAAATTTTATTTTTTAACATTATATCCCCTTTATCGGCCTTCGGCCGATTTGGGGTCTCATTTTGCAACAAATTTGAATTTTAAACATTAAAATCCCCCTTTTATCGGCCTCCAAATCGGCCGGACTTGTCAGGTCCGTACACGATATTTATCAAGAAAATATGTATTTAACATAAAATCATAAATTTTTTCAGCTTTCAGACCCTTTGGGCTCCGCTTATTTGGGTAGCATACTTTAGCTTTTGTTGTCAACAAAATTTGAATTGTGAAAGACGTTCATATACCCTATTTATCGGCTTCGGGGGCCGATCTTGGGAGAGGGCTGTAACCCCTCAAACTAAAATTTTAATTTAAAAAAGCAATAAAAACACGCTAATTCTATCGGTTATTGGTTTTGTGATTTATTAGTGAGGTTCTTCCTAACATAAACGATAGTTTTGCACCAAAATAAACATCATTTTAGTGTCCGAAATTTTGACCCTAAGGGGATAAAGCCTTACAGGCCCCCTGTTAGATCTGGGGACGAATTTTTAAACAAAATCCAAAATTGTACCTGTAAGAACGTGGCAGAGATGCACGCTGAACAAACAATTATAGGTTTTTTTATGTCACATCAGCTAAAACGGGGCAAAAAGATTTGGGGCTTTTCGGTTTGAAATGCACAATTTCTGAAATTCGTCATTCGGTGATTTCGCTCCTAGCGTCAAGCGCGGATATTTTAACGTTAAAAGATGTGCATTTTTAAGGAGCCGATGTTCGACTCTTTTTTTAAGTTTTTGATGCAAATCTGGCCTTTTTTTGAGCATATCAAAATTGCGAGATAACTGTTTTTGCTTCTCCAGTTACCCCTGTGAACTTTTTTTAATCATTCTGACGTCATTTGGTGATCAGTGAGGCTCATTCACCTCATTACGGAAAGTGTCTGAGGAAATTTAACATTTTTTTTGTCTCCTAAGTTTTTTTACCCTAGGATAAAATCAACTGTACAGAGCTCCTGTGAGACTCGGGGAGAGAATTTTTATAACAAATCCAAAACTTTACAGTAGAAACTTGTGGAGATGACAGCTGAACTTAAAATTGAAGTTTTTGATATTTCAATTACCTCAGAACGGGAAATAAGATTTCGGGTTGTGTTTTGTTTCAAATACACAGTTCTTCTAAAATTTGTCATTTGGTGATTTCGCTCTCTAGCATCATATTGCGGAATGTCATAAGTGGAAAAAAGGCCTTTCGTAATTTCGAAGTTTGGTGTTTTTTTGCCTAGTTTTGATCAAATTTGAGGCATTTTTTCTGGACATAAAAACAAATTCAGGATTTACTGTTTTTGCTCTCTGCACCAACGTGGGATATTTTGGAATTTTAAAGATAGAATTTCGGGTCAATGGAGTCAATTACTTTCGTGACGCAGTTTTTTAGAAATTTGACATATTTTTGTCCCCGAAATTTTGAGCCATAGGGGAGAAATCAACTTACAGTCTGTGAGCTCTGGAGACGAATTTTCATACCAAATTCAAAACTCTTACAGTAAAAACTTGCGGAGATACGCTGAACTTAATGCAGTTTTGCATGTCACATGATCTTTAACACCGGAAATAGCATTCGGGTTTTTAAGGGTTTTGAATTGAAATTGATCCGAAATGACATGTTTATGAAATTTTTTTTGGTGATGTGGGTTTTTCGCTCATGGTTGAAGAATATGGCCTTAAAAAAAAATTTACATTTGAGAACATTTTTTTTGAAGAGGCTCTTATTCGTAATCAAAATCCACATAGACTATTGCCAATAGCCTATTGGTCCTCGAGACGCAAACGTAATCAGTGTCCAATTAAGATATAGAAATTATAATTTAAGTGATTCATTTTTTTTATAGACGGTTTCAACCGACCACACTATCGAAATATTATTTGATTGGACATAATAGCGGATTCAGATGCTAACCTAAGCATAACTTATAACATTTAAATTAATGGTTTTTCCATCTCAAAATTAAAATATTTATATACTTTAAGTAAACATTTTTACTGCTAATTGGGACAAGAGTGAAGCTTCAGAGAGACGGAGAACGAAATTATTTGTCAAATTCGTCAATTTTCTGTTAGTTAGTTTAAGGGTGGCCTCGAGGGCCCTCGAGCCGCCACCCCCAAAATAATGGACCCCTCTCTGAAAATAGACGCAATACCATTTCAGTAATGCTACCTTAAACAAAAACACTTACAGTAACAAACCAAATTGTAGATTGGGCCATGGATATTCAACAAAAAGTGTGAACAAGGGTGATATACTACAAAAGACCTCTTCCTTGGATTTGTTGATATTATTGATTATAATGAGCACAACACGGTAAATGTAATTCGAGAAAGTCTGGTCCATCGGAAATAAGTTCAAGTAAACGAAAAGTTTGATGTATACTCAGTATGGTATCTGAGTGCCCATTTTGAATCATTAAGAGGAACTTCTGAAAACAAGTCTCTTAATAAATTGAAATGAATCACGTCCTGTGGGACTTAAATCGAAGATTTCCATATTTTAGGATTCGTAAAATTCCTTTTAAGGTTGTTTTGGTCATGTTTAAGGTAACTTTTTACAGAAATAAATATCATAGGAAGCCCTTTAAGGGATACTATCCAACTAGGTTTAATGAGTTACTTAGCGACTTAAAGGCACTCGAGTTCATTTATTGATCAAAGTAACTCTGATTTAATACATTTAATTTTATAGGGGGGTTGTATCGAAGGCTTTATCCCCTTTAAACATCATTTTGTGAATCTAGGATGGTGCGGGCTGAAAGCGGCCGCAATGAGTGGCTAGGAAGGGTGCTTAGGGAGTGGTAGGATTGGCTCCCTCAGCCCGCAAATCCTAGATCATAAAAGTGTTGAAGGATATGGGCAGTCTCTCTCGCTGATTTTTCGATGCTTTATGTTATTTACTTACTTCGAGCAAGGTGTTATTTTCCATTATCAAGCTTATTTCATTAAGTTCAATGTTAATCACATTAATTTCGCATCATGTTTCCTGGAACTTAGAAGATGGTGGGTAAACATGGTTCTGTTGACACATTATTATTTTTTCCCCAATAAACAGCACTATGGTTTCGGCCAGACAATCGAAGGACACATAATACTTGGAACCTGTGCCGGTTAAAAGGTTTAGGTGGATAGCGTCCTTTATTAAATAATGGTTTTCGAAATTTGAAGCAGAAAAACAAAATAAAACGCTACAACGGAAATCAAGATTATCTGACTTAAAATCGCTTATTTTCAATTGGTCGAAATTTGTTCAACCAAATTTTCAGACCTCCTACCTCTTAAAATATTTTGAATTAACCAAAAGAAATGGTGCGTAATCTGTCACTTATTTCATTGTTTGACTAGTCATTGAAAAATCCAGATGCCTTTAATAAAGTAAGAAATAGTAACGTTAAAATGTCGTGTCTCCCAGAAAAAGTACCATCTGTTGGGGGCTAATGTAACGTTAAGCTTTGCTTGCATTACGTATAGTTTCAAATACTTAAAAAACTAAACAAAAAAATTGCACTTTATGATCGCTCATCGCCAAATGGAGTGTTCATTACATCATTATGAGCTCAAAATGTTAAATGCTTCGTCATAAAATTATAATAAAAAATTATTAACCATGGAAAAAATACTTCAAAAGTTAAAAGTTGTAAATGATTACATTTCCAACAAAATGTTGAAAAAATATATTTTGATTTCAAAATCAAAAAAAAAATAATTAATTTAATATAATATTTAAGAAAATAAATTCGAATCTCACTATTACGGATAACTTTTGTGCAAATTTCATGAGAGCATTATCTTCACTCTGAGAATTAAAAATTTGAAATTGATTTTTATAAGCAGAAATTTTACCATAATTAAGTTGAACAAAAAAATGCAAATTTCAACTTAGTTTGCTTGAAAATAAGCTCGATACTTTCATTAATAGAATTGAAAACAAACTTACATCTTCTAAAGTATGACTATATCTACCATGGTCCACACATCTATCTTTGAATTGTTTACTTGTAGTTTTGGCATTCGTATTTTGAGATACCAGAGTTTCAATTTCGTTATTCATTATTGTATCAGAATCATGAAAATAAAAATATTCAAGATCTTTGGAACAGAACTTGGCGGCAAACTCATATATGCTCTAGAAATAATAGGTAAATTGTTGAATAGTTGAACAGCTCAAATACATAGAAGAGATTATAAANTTGAAATGCTTTAAAATGGTGTAAAACAAAAATCAAACAGCTGACTCGAAAGCAAAGGGTTTTTCTCGAAGAGAAAATTGTTTTGCAACGTTATCGGAGTACCCGCCTCGGTCAAAAGTTCACGGTAAAAAACCGCTCCCGTCACCGAAATGATATTGCAATCGCTGAAATGTATCAAAAGATGGCGCAAACTATCGTTTTTTTGAAGACCGTATTAAAAAACTAGGGGTCTAGGAGTGACGCAAGGTGGTGAGGGTTTTTTATATTCAATGTGAAATATCACCTTCGGTTTTGACTCCAATTATAAATTCGGCATCCACGCGTACTTTGCAATCCGCCTTGAGCTTCTAGTTTGATAACTTTTTAGTGAACTAATCATTAGCATACGTTTTGGTACATTCAAATCATCTGAAGATGGAACTTTTTGTAGGCGGAAGCTGTACTTTGCGGGTAGTTGTAGGGCCAGCCGTACATCGATAACGTTACAAAAAAATATTCTCCTTGAGAAAACCTAAGCTTCGAGTCAGCCAGATTGATTATTAGTAACATCGCAATTATTTAACTCTCATTGAGAACCTCGGGCTGAAAAGGTCTTTACTTCCCAACGCTTAAACGATTTTTGTTGAAGGAAATCATGAGTTATAATTGACCACATAAAAATTTCTCTCACATGCGCAATAATATTGTTTTCGATTTTTGGCGTCCAGTGGCCTATTTCGAATCGACTGAGTTACTTCGCGAAGATTCGATTCTAAAGGTAACCACTTGATAGGTTCCTCTGTATTCTATTGTTGAGTTGACGCCAGTAACGTAAAAACATTACGTAACTGACAGTCCGACCAGTGAGCCTCATTGCCAATGAGTCATGGTTCTGTGTGTGTTGATTTACCGATGTCGCGTTGTCTTCGTTGTCTGTCTATTTTTGATGATATTTAGCATACAGAAAAACAAACGGAAATTGAATTATCTTAAATTAAAATTATTAAATGCACAATTTTTCCACACAAAACTTTCCGAAATAGTCAAGGAAAATTGTGTTTTTTGACAAAAAATTGTATTGAAACGAAAATCTATAGATTTTTTTGAAACTGGGCGATTTGGGGCCCACTGTGTGGGTGATTATTTCAAAAGGTCCATTCTACTAAAAAAAATAAATTAAGCGCAGATGCGCAATCAATGTCTTGATGTCACATCAATCGAGTCTTCTGACACACAAACATCGGAACATTGTTCTCCAAATAAAAGCTTCATAAAGTGGCGCTACCCATGTTCTCATTAAATGCCAATATCATGAGTTATGAAACTAAGAGTATTGCAAATCGTGTTTCTGATTTACCCAGAAACACTTCAAAACGCTTCAAGCGATTATCGAAGAATAGGAATTATCGATACACTTTCAGTTTCAAGATTATTATATTTTTTTGAATTTTTGTCAACATCTCAAAACAGGAAAAATTTGTTTTAAAAATTGTTGTCGTAATTTTTAATCTCATTTTCGGAGGTATAATGGAAAACTTAATATGACATTTGTATTTAAAATGTTAGCTTTATTTGTTTGTCGCTGATTGGGCGTTTTAAAATGTTTTAGCCCAGTCGAATGAGCTTATGTCTGACTTTAGATTCCTAATCTTCGGAGTCAAATGTTTTAAGGCCAGATAATCCGTAATTTGTGAACGTTAGGTGAGACGAACTTTTTGAATGCTGGATATCCTATATAAAAACCGACATTATTGTGACAAATAATAGTTATGATAATTATCAATATATGACATATCTTAAACCCCGGAGAGATTAAATTTTGGTTGATATCCCTTGTTCACACTTTTGTTAATATCCAGGCCCAAGTCTTACCAATTTGGTTTGTGTAATGTTAAGTGTTTTTGTGTAAAAGGTAGCAATTACTGAAGATTGGTATTGTCTATTTTTCAGAGAGGGGCTTTTTTGTTTTTTTTTTAGGTCCCAAGGCTAGCGAGATTATTCATACTTTATGAGGGGTGGCGCTCGAGGGCCTCGAGGCAACTCTTTAAACTTAAGCTAACAGAATTGGACGAATTTGACAATAATTTCGATTTCTCTCTATCTGTAAGCTTCCTCTTGTCCCTAAGTAAGTAAAATAATTACTGTAAAGTACTAAAATATTTTATTTTGAGATGAAAAACCATTTAATTATGTTTATAAGTTTATGCTTAGTTAGTGCATTGAATCAGTTATTATTGTATCAAAATAATACTTTCGATAGTGTGGTCGGTTGAAAAGTCTATAAAAAAAAATGATTCACTGAAGATTTCATTTCTAATATTGCATAAATTGGACACTGTTACGTGTTGTCGTCGAGGACCAGAGGCTATTGGCAATAGTCTATGGGGTGGATTTTGATTACGATAAGACCTCTTCAAAAAAATGTGTTCTGCAAATTAAATTTTTTTTCGAGGCCATATGTCTTCAACATGACGAAAACCACAAATCACCAAAAAAATTTCATACATGTCAAGTTCGGATCAAATTTCATTTCAAACATTAAAAAAACCCGAATCTTATTTCCCCTGTGTTAGAGATCATGTGAACATGCGCAAAGACTTCAATTGTTAAGTTCAAAAACAACGTCAATGCCGCAAGTTTCTACTGTATAGTTATCGAATTGTATGAAATTTTTGCCGTCTCCAGAGTCTCACAGGACCTGTAAGTGTTATTTTCTCCTAGGGGTCAAGAATTTCTGGGGACAAAAATAAGGTCAAATTTGCTAAAAATGCGTCCGGAAGTAATTGACTCCATTGTCACGAAATTCATCTTAAAATTTCCAAATATACATTGTTGGTCTAGAGAGCAAAAAACAGTAAATCCTGAATTTGTTTTTATGGTCCAGAAAAAATGCTCATTTTAGTTCAAAAACTATGGCAAAAACACCAAACTTCAGAAATTACGAAAGGCTTTTTTCACTATGAAATTTCCCGCAATGATGCTAGAGAGCGAAATCCAAATGACGAATTTTAGAGATTGGTATTTTGAGCTAAAAAAAACCCGTATCTTATTTCCCCGTTCTAGGTAATGTGACATGACCAAAACTTCAATTTCAAGGTGAGCGTTCATCTCCGCAGAGTGTCTCCTGTTGATTTTTGGATTTGGTATGAAAATTCGTCTCCAGAGTCTTCACAGGACCTTTAAGTTGATTTCTCACTAGAGTCAAAATTTCCGGAGACAAAAGATAAGTCAAATTTTGCTAGAAAACTGCGTCACGGAGAAATGACTCCATTTATTACGAAAATCACCTCTAAATTTTCCAAATATTCCAGTTGGTGCTTAAAGAGCAAAAAACATAAAAGCCTGAAGTTGTTTCAATGTGAGTTGGAAAAAATGCTAGAATCTGATCAAAACCTATGCCGAAAAAACACCAACTACAGAAATTACGACAGGCCGTATTTTCACATTATCACAGTAGTCCGTAGATGACGCTAAAGAGCGAAATCACGAATGACGAATTTTAAAGAGTGTGATCAAACCAAAAAAACCCGAATCTTGTTTTCCCCGGTTTAGAGATGATTTAATATAAAAAAAACCTCCAAGTTTTTTGTTCAGCGTGATTTCCGCAAGTTGTCTACGTACTTCTTTTCAGATTTGCATGAACATTCGTTCTCCAGGTCTCACAGGACCTGTAAGTTTTATTTCCCCTAGGGTCAAAATTAAGATACAAAAAATGTTAAATTTCCTCAGAGAATTGCGTTCGATGGAGGTGGATGGACCTCACTGCCACCAAATGACTCAGGAAATAATAATTAAAAGTTCACAGGTGGTGCTAGAGAGGCAAAAGACATTTATCTCGCATTTTGGATTATGCTCAAAAAAAGGCTCAATTGTCATCAAAACTTAAAAAAAACGGAACATCGGCTCTTATAATATGCCATTTTTAACGGTTCAAATTCCGCAGATGACGCAGAGAGCGAAGGATCACCGAATGACGAATTCAGAGATTGTTCATTTCAAACCGAAAAACCCAAATCTTTTTGCCCCGTTTTTGCAGCTGATGTGACATAAAACCTATAATCTTGATTGAGCGTGATTTCGCAAGTTCCTAGCAGTACAGTTTCGGAATTTGTTTTTCAAATTCGTCCCAGAGTCTCACAGGGCTGTAAGTTTATTACCCTTAAGTCAAATTGTTTTCGGAACACTGAAAAAATGTTTTGAGTTTGGGTCCAAACTACGTTTAATTGAGAACTGAACCTCACTGATCACAAAAAAAGCCGATAAAAGGGGTTTATATTTTTGAAATTAAATTTGTTGAATGAGCCCCAAATCGGCCAAAACGCCGATTAAAAGGGATTTATGTTTTTATTTAATTTTGTTGAAAAATGAGCTCCAAGATCGGCGAAGGCAATAAAGGGAATATGTTTTAAATTTAAATTTGTTGAAAAATGAAACCAAAATCGGCCGAGGCGATAAAAAATGTTTTATGTTGAAATTTCTTGAAAAATGAGCCTGAAATCGGCCGAGGCCTGATTAAAGGAGATATAATGTTTAAAATTTAAATTTGTTGAAAATGAGCTCAATCGGCGAAAGGCCGATAAAGGGATTTATGTTTCAAATTTGTTGAAAAATGAGCCTGAAATGCGGCCGAATGCGATAAAGGAATTTGATGTTTTAAATTTGTTGTAAAAATGAGCCTGAAATCGGCGAAGGCCGATAAAAGAGGATTTTTATGTTATTTAATTTGTTGAAAAATGAGCCCAAAATCGCCCGAAAGCCGCATAAAAAGGGTTTTTGTTTAGAAAATTTGTGAAAATGAGCTGAAATGGCCGTATGCGATAAAAGGGGATGGTTTATGTTTTTTAATTTGTTGAAAAATGAGGCCCAAAATCGGCCGAAGGCCGATAAAATGATATTATGTTCAAAATTTCCAATTTGTTGAAATGAGCGTCAAACATCCGGCCGAGTTTTTAAATTTTTGAATATTGAAATAAAAAGGGGTTTAAAAACATTTAATGTTTAATTTTGAAACAATGACCAAATTTGATAGGGAAAGCTTTAAAATGTTTGGAAAATTATCTAGATTCGAAAGAAAAATTTACAAGAATTTTATGAAAAGATTTAATAAGTTTTCTCCAAAATTGAAAGTTGTGTTTAAAAACTATTTGAAAATTTTTATCAAAATTAAAAACTTTCTTCGGAATTTAAATATTTACGCCAAAAAAATAAACAACTTTGAGAAAAATTTTTAATTTGTGAGGAAAATTGAAATTTGTGAGAATTGTCAAATTTCAAACAAAAAATCTTTACGGAAATATTGATTGTGTTGCCAAAATTATTCGAAGTAAAGTTTCGAATTGAAACCATTTTTGTTTTATTAAAAAATAATGAAATTCTCTATTTTTTGTCAAATTTGAAAGAAAAATTTAGAAATTTTAAAAAATCAAATTAAAAAAGAAATTTCAAATTTTGGAAAAAATTATCAAATTTTGCTAGATAAATTGGTAATTCTTTTCAAGAAATTATTAAAACATTTTTATCGGCCTGTCGGCTGATTTTTGGCTGATTTTTCGTAACTATTGAATAATTAGCATAAATCCACTTTGTCGTCTTCGGCCGATTGTGAAGCTTCATTTTTCAACTAATTTAAATTGGAAAAAATTAAATCCCCTTTTATCGGCCTCCTTGCGGGCCGATTCGGAGTCATTTTTCAAACAATTTTTAATCAAAACATCCAAATCCCCTTTTATCGGCCTTGGACCGATTTGGGCCTTCATTTTTCAACAAAATTAAATCCAAAACCATTTGATATGATAATGTTTTGATTAATTTCGTGTGGAAAATGGCCCCAAATCGGTCCAGGCCGATAAAAGGGGATGTTGATGTTTTTGAGTAAAATTTGTGAAAAATGAAACTCCGAATCGGGCCGAGGCCGATAAAAGGGATTTAGATTGTTTTCATAATATTTATATCCCCTTATAATTTATTCCCCTTTTATCGACCTTCGAGCCGATTGGTGGGCTCATTTTTCAAAATTTTATTTTTTAACATTATATCCCCTTTATCGGCCTTCGGCCGATTTGGGGTCTCATTTTGCAACAAATTTGAATTTTAAACATTAAAATCCCCCTTTTATCGGCCTCCAAATCGGCCGGACTTGTCAGGTCCGTACACGATATTTATCAAGAAAATATGTATTTAACATAAAATCATAAATTTTTTCAGCTTTCAGACCCTTTGGGCTCCGCTTATTTGGGTAGCATACTTTAGCTTTTGTTGTCAACAAAATTTGAATTGTGAAAGACGTTCATATACCCTATTTATCGGCTTCGGGGGCCGATCTTGGGAGAGGGCTGTAACCCCTCAAACTAAAATTTTAATTTAAAAAAGCAATAAAAACACGCTAATTCTATCGGTTATTGGTTTTGTGATTTATTAGTGAGGTTCTTCCTAACATAAACGATAGTTTTGCACCAAAATAAACATCATTTTAGTGTCCGAAATTTTGACCCTAAGGGGATAAAGCCTTACAGGCCCCCTGTTAGATCTGGGGACGAATTTTTAAACAAAATCCAAAATTGTACCTGTAAGAACGTGGCAGAGATGCACGCTGAACAAACAATTATAGGTTTTTTTATGTCACATCAGCTAAAACGGGGCAAAAAGATTTGGGGCTTTTCGGTTTGAAATGCACAATTTCTGAAATTCGTCATTCGGTGATTTCGCTCCTAGCGTCAAGCGCGGATATTTTAACGTTAAAAGATGTGCATTTTTAAGGAGCCGATGTTCGACTCTTTTTTTAAGTTTTTGATGCAAATCTGGCCTTTTTTTGAGCATATCAAAATTGCGAGATAACTGTTTTTGCTTCTCCAGTTACCCCTGTGAACTTTTTTTAATCATTCTGACGTCATTTGGTGATCAGTGAGGCTCATTCACCTCATTACGGAAAGTGTCTGAGGAAATTTAACATTTTTTTTGTCTCCTAAGTTTTTTTACCCTAGGATAAAATCAACTGTACAGAGCTCCTGTGAGACTCGGGGAGAGAATTTTTATAACAAATCCAAAACTTTACAGTAGAAACTTGTGGAGATGACAGCTGAACTTAAAATTGAAGTTTTTGATATTTCAATTACCTCAGAACGGGAAATAAGATTTCGGGTTGTGTTTTGTTTCAAATACACAGTTCTTCTAAAATTTGTCATTTGGTGATTTCGCTCTCTAGCATCATATTGCGGAATGTCATAAGTGGAAAAAAGGCCTTTCGTAATTTCGAAGTTTGGTGTTTTTTTGCCTAGTTTTGATCAAATTTGAGGCATTTTTTCTGGACATAAAAACAAATTCAGGATTTACTGTTTTTGCTCTCTGCACCAACGTGGGATATTTTGGAATTTTAAAGATAGAATTTCGGGTCAATGGAGTCAATTACTTTCGTGACGCAGTTTTTTAGAAATTTGACATATTTTTGTCCCCGAAATTTTGAGCCATAGGGGAGAAATCAACTTACAGTCTGTGAGCTCTGGAGACGAATTTTCATACCAAATTCAAAACTCTTACAGTAAAAACTTGCGGAGATACGCTGAACTTAATGCAGTTTTGCATGTCACATGATCTTTAACACCGGAAATAGCATTCGGGTTTTTAAGGGTTTTGAATTGAAATTGATCCGAAATGACATGTTTATGAAATTTTTTTTGGTGATGTGGGTTTTTCGCTCATGGTTGAAGAATATGGCCTTAAAAAAAAATTTACATTTGAGAACATTTTTTTTGAAGAGGCTCTTATTCGTAATCAAAATCCACATAGACTATTGCCAATAGCCTATTGGTCCTCGAGACGCAAACGTAATCAGTGTCCAATTAAGATATAGAAATTATAATTTAAGTGATTCATTTTTTTTATAGACGGTTTCAACCGACCACACTATCGAAATATTATTTGATTGGACATAATAGCGGATTCAGATGCTAACCTAAGCATAACTTATAACATTTAAATTAATGGTTTTTCCATCTCAAAATTAAAATATTTATATACTTTAAGTAAACATTTTTACTGCTAATTGGGACAAGAGTGAAGCTTCAGAGAGACGGAGAACGAAATTATTTGTCAAATTCGTCAATTTTCTGTTAGTTAGTTTAAGGGTGGCCTCGAGGGCCCTCGAGCCGCCACCCCCAAAATAATGGACCCCTCTCTGAAAATAGACGCAATACCATTTCAGTAATGCTACCTTAAACAAAAACACTTACAGTAACAAACCAAATTGTAGATTGGGCCATGGATATTCAACAAAAAGTGTGAACAAGGGTGATATACTACAAAAGACCTCTTCCTTGGATTTGTTGATATTATTGATTATAATGAGCACAACACGGTAAATGTAATTCGAGAAAGTCTGGTCCATCGGAAATAAGTTCAAGTAAACGAAAAGTTTGATGTATACTCAGTATGGTATCTGAGTGCCCATTTTGAATCATTAAGAGGAACTTCTGAAAACAAGTCTCTTAATAAATTGAAATGAATCACGTCCTGTGGGACTTAAATCGAAGATTTCCATATTTTAGGATTCGTAAAATTCCTTTTAAGGTTGTTTTGGTCATGTTTAAGGTAACTTTTTACAGAAATAAATATCATAGGAAGCCCTTTAAGGGATACTATCCAACTAGGTTTAATGAGTTACTTAGCGACTTAAAGGCACTCGAGTTCATTTATTGATCAAAGTAACTCTGATTTAATACATTTAATTTTATAGGGGGGTTGTATCGAAGGCTTTATCCCCTTTAAACATCATTTTGTGAATCTAGGATGGTGCGGGCTGAAAGCGGCCGCAATGAGTGGCTAGGAAGGGTGCTTAGGGAGTGGTAGGATTGGCTCCCTCAGCCCGCAAATCCTAGATCATAAAAGTGTTGAAGGATATGGGCAGTCTCTCTCGCTGATTTTTCGATGCTTTATGTTATTTACTTACTTCGAGCAAGGTGTTATTTTCCATTATCAAGCTTATTTCATTAAGTTCAATGTTAATCACATTAATTTCGCATCATGTTTCCTGGAACTTAGAAGATGGTGGGTAAACATGGTTCTGTTGACACATTATTATTTTTTCCCCAATAAACAGCACTATGGTTTCGGCCAGACAATCGAAGGACACATAATACTTGGAACCTGTGCCGGTTAAAAGGTTTAGGTGGATAGCGTCCTTTATTAAATAATGGTTTTCGAAATTTGAAGCAGAAAAACAAAATAAAACGCTACAACGGAAATCAAGATTATCTGACTTAAAATCGCTTATTTTCAATTGGTCGAAATTTGTTCAACCAAATTTTCAGACCTCCTACCTCTTAAAATATTTTGAATTAACCAAAAGAAATGGTGCGTAATCTGTCACTTATTTCATTGTTTGACTAGTCATTGAAAAATCCAGATGCCTTTAATAAAGTAAGAAATAGTAACGTTAAAATGTCGTGTCTCCCAGAAAAAGTACCATCTGTTGGGGGCTAATGTAACGTTAAGCTTTGCTTGCATTACGTATAGTTTCAAATACTTAAAAAACTAAACAAAAAAATTGCACTTTATGATCGCTCATCGCCAAATGGAGTGTTCATTACATCATTATGAGCTCAAAATGTTAAATGCTTCGTCATAAAATTATAATAAAAAATTATTAACCATGGAAAAAATACTTCAAAAGTTAAAAGTTGTAAATGATTACATTTCCAACAAAATGTTGAAAAAATATATTTTGATTTCAAATCAAAAAAAAAATATTAAATTTAATATAATATTTAGAAAATAAATTCGAATCTCACTATTACGGATTAATTTGTGCAATTTTCATGAGAGCATTTCTGCACGCGAGAATTAAAATTGAAATTGATTTTTTATAAACAGAAATTTTACCATAATTAAGTTGAACAAAAAAATGCAATCTCAACTTAGTGTGCTTGAAAATAAGCTCGAACTTTCATTTAAAGAATTGAAAACAAACTTACATCTTCTAAGTATGGACTATATCTACCATGGTCCACAATCTATCTTGTTGAACTTGTGTACTTTGTAGTTTTTGGCATTCGTATTTTGAGATTACCGAGTTTCAATTTCGTGGATTCATTATGTGTATCAGAAATCATGAAATAAAGATAATTCAAGATCTTTGGAACAGAACCTGGCGACAACTCATATATGCTCTAGAAATAATAGGTAAATTGTGAAGAGTTGAACAGCTCAATACATAGAAGAGATTATAAAGAAAAGATATTCTTAGGGAAAGATTCTATGTATGTACTGGAAAAACGACAGAAGTTTTTTGCTAACAATCCTTTACTTACTTTAGCGGCGTATGAAAATGTCACGTCCACACGAAACTTTTTGTCTCTTAATTTTAACTTATTGCAAGGGCAATTTTAAATATTTTTTATCGACTTAAGCAATTGTTGAACATTTAAAAAATATTTTTAATTGAATAATGTTCATTTTTTTTACTTTTTTCGAAAAATTCAGACAAATATCTCCTGGGTCTCAGAACATGAAACTCAAGCAAGTTTTAAACAGCTCAGAAAAAACGTTTGAAAATCACTAAAAGGCGTGGGGTACTCCCTTAAACTAACTATTATAAGCATGAAAAAATACTGACTTACTATATTCGTAAGTTATATTGATTCCAGGATGCCGGGTTTGTGCTAACCCCTTAAGGGGGTATACGACTCTGATTTGACATTTTCTCGGTTAAGTATACTGAAAACTAAGAGGGGCCTAAATATCAGAAATTTTGGATAAATTCTCGAATCACAACTAATAACATGATGAATTGGATGAAAAATGTTTGACGTCTGACCAATATGACAGCATAAATTTGAAGATTAAATTTTTTTTTGGAATTTTGAGATTTTTTGTTTTTTTCACTTTTTATTTATGACTCATAACTAGGGTCAGTACCGGGAGATTTATCTGCAAAACTGAACCCCTCAGCACTAATTTTTTGAGTTTATATGGTTAAACTTTCTCAAAAAAATTATTCCGACCATGAAAACTTTTTTTGGAGCCACCTGGTGGTCGCAATGTGAGTATTAAAAAACAAACTTTTGGGCTTTGTAAGGCGCTTTAAAGGTTGAATTATTATCCATTTGATGTTGTTAGGACACAGATTGCACCACAAAAACAATAAGCTATACATGACAAAAAAAAAATTTGAATTTTCTCAAAAAACATTTTCTAAAATTTTTTTCGGTCATTTTGATGGAAAAATGCGTAGGCCGAACGACCGAAATCGCAAATTGATATCGGCCAACATCTCCCCCCCAATTTTATTGTCTTTTTTGACGTAAAATTTTATTTGCTATTCGATAAGCATAATTTCAGGATTGAGCAGCCATGAGCACCTACTTCAATAGTCAATTTAAAGTATAAAATGCCATTTTACCAAATAAAAAATTTTCGAAAATTTTTTTTCTCTATTTTCAAAAAATTCTCCTTAAAATTTTGCACCAGTCACTGATCAAAGATCGTTAATAAACTACTTAGTTTAAAAGTCGATTTTACGCCCGATACTGACCCTACTAATAACTCTTACAATTTTAAATAAAAATGTTTTCCACCTAAATGACAACTAATAACATGATCAACTGACAAAAAATTTGCCGGACTTATATCACAGCATAAATTTATTTATTTTAAATTTTTTTTGTTTGAAATTTTTATTTTTTCCTTTTTTGATGTGCATAAATTGGAAAATTCAGTATAAAATTTTATTTTAATTGAATCAACTTATAACATGATCACCTGAACCAAAAATAAATATTGTCGGACAGCATAAATTTGAACATTGAAAATTTTTTCTTTGGGAATTTTGCGAATTACCCAAAACCATTTCTGGTCTAGATTTTTATTTAAACAACATTCAACCTGAAAAATAATTCAAATTTCAACTGATTACACATATACTGTACAGTATGTAATGTTTTTTCTTGCGAAAATTGAAGCAAGATCGACAAGAATCCTTGATTATACGAATAAACTTTATTGGTTCGTGGTAACAACCAATGGTGAGCGCCCTTCATTTAGTCACTTTTTTGAGGGTTGATCGAAAATCAAACAAAGTATTTTCTCGTCGTTGATTGGCTTTAATTCTTTCCTACCATTACGTAATTTTATTCTAGACAATTTCGAACTTTTATTTTGGAGTTAAAAACGGGGTTATGACAAATACCTAATCATTCGGACTGCCACTTTGAGGGTGCTCTGATTCGGAAGTCAAAATTTCCTCATTTTAATTAGGCCGTCCAAAGTTTATCTAGAAATTGGAGCTTAGGGGGGTAACCGACGGAGGCTGTATCTCGAGACTCAGAAGTGATAGGAAGCTAATTTTAGTTGCATTGTCATTTTCGTGGCTGGTTTGCTTCCAAAAATATAAAAAAAAAATTTCGATGTCAAAAAATTTCCAAAATTTTCTATATTTTCCAAGTTTTATTTTCCTTAACCGCACTGTATCTTTTGAAGTAATAACTTTTTTGCTCTAATTTTT
>SCLH01000023.1:340942-369097 GCA_004367855.1 Oikopleura vanhoeffeni
AGAGACAGTTCAAATGAGGTCAAAATCAAAAATTTAAGAAAAATTCTAGAGCAGATAGAGAATTTTGGTTAACGCCATTAAATTTCTCGTGGTCGACTCACTCCTTAAATATTTTATTTTTTCAAATTCATACATCGGAAATGCCGTAAAAAGGTCACCTCGACTCCCCCCCCGGGAGCAGCGGTCGTACCCCTTTAAAAGTACTTTGAGGTGAAAAATAGCACGACATTACTAGGAAACACTCAGAAAGCATAAACTTATTATAAAACCAAACAAAAATCCAAAAAAAGTTCGAAATTTAATTTTTTGAGAAATTTTCTGAGTGAGTTCTTTTTGGAAAACATTGAAACCCAATTTTCGACCAGAAAAACTCAAAATATGCAAAAGCTGTAAGCAGATTATCTTCTCGGTATCACCAAAGCTTAAATTATACGGTACTTTCGACTCCATCCAACAACTTTTATTTTCCGAGTTGTCACTTCCGGTTTAGTAAATTGCGATTTTCTAGAATGGAGCAACAACTTTTAAAATTCTGTTTCCGCCAAAAAACCCAAAACTTATTTCTCCGTCTTTGATCAAAGTTATACTGCATTCTGAAATTTAACTTCGGATCCTCAGGCTTTTGAAAAGCGAAAAGCTTCAAATAAGGCGGTTTTTGGCAGTTCTAGATAATACTTGTCCGAAACTCAAAAATATGTTTCCTCCAAATAACGAGCAATTTTGTTTCTGTAGTTCATGCCAAATTTGAGTAGAATGGTATGCTAGCTCTTAAAGTAGTAGGAATTTGATTACATTGTTCTAGAACTCGCCGCATGGTGGTCACCAGGATCAGCCAAAAATTATTTTTATCAATTATTTTTGTGGATGAAGGATAGATGTACCAAATTGCTATCCTCAAAGTTTTACAAATAGTTTAATATTCTGGCAAAGTGAAGTACAAAAGTACCAGTTTGCGACCGCTACCCCTTAATACGATCTAAAGATTTTCGAGGCAATTAAGAAAAAAACTGATATATTCTGAATTTTTCACTCCAGCGCTTAACTCCCAGTACTACAATTTGAAAATTATTTTTTGAGCTCCAGGTCATCGTATCAACTTTTTATTCGCACTACACGAATTTTAAGTATACTGTTTCTGACAATCGTATTATTAACTATGGTCAAATTGTTGACCGTTCTGGCGCGAGAACAATGTTCTCAGAACATACAAAATTTTTAAATTTCAGAAACTTGAAAAAAATTCATCACTACGTCACAAGAATATAAAGTGACCTCTGAAATGATTGGATTCTCGAGTAGTGACCAATGAAACAACTGGATTTCTTTATTTGTGACGTAGTGATACAATTCGACGACTAGGCAGGATTTTTGATATAGACTTCCTATACAAACCTTTAAGTTACGAAAACACTTGATACAATGTATTGAGCTCGACTTGGGAAATCATTTATCGAATTTATTTTCCATATTAATACTATTTCATTCTACTATGAATTGAAAAACTTTATGCTGGAAAATTAGCTAAGAATCATGGATTCCAGCAAATAATGTAAAACATTTATTCGAATTTCAGCATATTGTTAAAGTTTCCAAAAGATCTCATGATGTGCTTTCATCAAAAGAAACCATTAAATACCATTGATCAGATAGTTCGGAAATTTGAACAATGTTATTAAAATTAAATAAATGGTTGTCATTCTTACTGGAATCCGGAATATTGACCTCATTTTTCCAGCATATCCCTTTAGGAGGAAGGTTGTTATTTTCTAGTTTGGTTCAGTAAATTATGTATATTAAGTTGTACGAATGTACCAGATCAAACAGAAAAATAACAACCTTCCTCCTAAAGGGATATTGACAATATCATATTGTTTTCAAATTCAAAACAATATTTGGTCGTCTAAATATACAGTTTTCTTGATAAAAACAAATTTCTTGGAAATTCTAACAATAAATCATTAAATTCAAAGAAGATTTTCAAATTATTTGCTGAAATCCTTGATTTTATCATTTAATTAAACTCGATTTAGTTGCTCCCATTTAATGATCGGTAAAAATTTTAAAACGCAAAAAATCTCTGATCAGTCAAAGTTACGACCATACAAGATCGATGATTTTCTCCTTTTTTGGAACCAAACTAAATAAAATTAAAAGCTGAATATATATATAAACATATTTTCAACTAATAATTATAAACTTAGTCGCAAAATACCATAAGCCTCAATTACGATTCGTTCAAATTTCAACCAATCAAAATGAGTGTCAAATTAAACTTAATCAATTCAATCTGAAGTGTTTTCGGCATGACGATTTTCACGACCTCGGACACCCAAAATCGATCTCAGATCACAATTTTTTATGAACGTTTGCAGCAAAAAGTGATCTGACGATAGTATTGTATTCAAACCAAATGGATGGTTTTTGTATGTAGGGCCGGATATACTTTTTTGGAAATTGGATTACAAAATATAAAAATGTAACTTTGTTATGCCAATATTAAATATACATGTACATGTATGAAAATTTATTATATACGTCAAAATGGTTAATTATTATACCGATAAATAATATATCATATATAATATTTGCCAAAATGGAATGATAATTATCAAAAACTTAAATTAAATGAATTTTTCATGGAAATTTGAAACATATTTCAAACTATCTTCAAATTTCCGAATATATTAGTCAAATTGAACACATATTAATTATCTGTAATCAATATATAAATGTATTTCCTGGAAAATAAAAATAGCCAGGTTCACATTTTTCAGGAACATTTTTTCATACATGTTTATGTTTATTTTGGTAAATAACTCATCATGAACTTTCTGGAATTTGAGTTTTTCGTTTTGAAAATAAAACTTTTTTGCACTACATTGAAACAAATATAAGCTGAAGCTAACTTGAGTTTTCTTGAAACACAGCTGAAGGTCGAGCCTGAAGACTGGTTCTCGTGATTTGGCGACACTTTTAATCCGTATCTTAACCCTTGTGAGCACAGAGCCACAATTGTGGCTCTAGCATACCGAAAATCATTCAAAAAACGCAAAAAAACGGATCGATGGAATTTTTTTTCATACACAATATAAAGAATTTTGATTGCGGTCCCAAAAAATATGAATTTATTTCAATGTTTGTTCCAGATTTACGCGGTTTGATTTTATAGGATTTCGGCCTATGTTTCACTTCCTGAAAATTATTTCAGAGCTGACATAAAATACAAGTTGTAGTTTGAGATTAGCAGTTTTAGGAAAGCGTTTTGTGCATGCATAATAGTTGAAAATAAAAATTTATTGGTATCTTGGGGCAGGATATTTTTTTCCGGAATTTGAAATTTTCTAAAATTTTCCAACTTCAAGTTATCCCATGAAAAAATGAAATATTATAAAAGTGAATTTAAACAATCAAAAGCTGTCAGCAGTTGTATTTCATCAGCATATTAACTTAAAAATAATAAAAAAAGGTTAATAATCTGCTTTTATAGGGAAAAATAAACATTTTCAATCGAAAATCATGATTTTTCCATCAAAATTTTCGACTTATTTATAAATTACTTTTGATGTATGCAATATAAATCGAAGCAGACAAAACAATGACGTAGGTCAGATACTTGTGCATCGTTTCCGACAAAAAGGTCACTTGTGAAGACAACTGTGACCGTGTACCACGTGATATGGTTTACCTTGCTTTTTTCACTTTATTTTTTAGAACTAAAATTTTAAATTCTAGAATATAAAATTTTGGATGCGAAGATATTACCTCTCAACTTCCTTATGCAGAAAAAATTTAAATTCCAACTGGCTTAAGCTTTCTGTAAACAACATTTAAAGTAGAGCCACAATTGTGGCTCTGGTGCTTTGGCGGAACTTTTTTTTAATTGTTCACAAGGGTTAAATGAAAATATTCTTTCGGTATTATTTTGTTTCTATAGCTTAAAGGCCTCGGTGCATTTTAACAGATTCGCACTTTTTCAATTTTTTTTTTCTTCATGGGAAACTTTTTGCCACTAGAAAATTTTTGGATAAAACATTTTTTACCGAAAGTTGGCACTTTTGAGCTTCCTTCGTATAATCTGATTTTTCAGATCAATTATTTTTACTAAATCAATTTTCTTTTGATAAAACACTCATAAAACGAGAGATTTCGGTTGAAGTTGGCAAAATTGAGGTAAAATTATTTTTATTTTCTTAAATAAGAAACCGGAAAAAACGATCTCGACCACCGAATTCATTTTTTTATGGTTTATACTTGTTTTACGTCAAAATCGAAAATTTAAAATTCCCAAAAAAATTCGAAAATAACAAAATTTTGGCACATCTTAAAAAATATTTTTCTTACGAGATGAATGAAATAAATTGAATTGGTGGTCGAGACGGCTTAACAATTTGGCAAGTCTGAGTGATTTTTTCTGATTAACGAGGGCTTCAACCAATTTCTCCCAACCCGTAGTTTTTGCACAAGAAATTAGGAAAATTTTCGGAATACTTCAAATTACTTTTGACCAAAAATCACAAAACCATATCATATGATTTTTCAAATAGCATATAAAAAATATGTGATCACCAACGCGAAAAGTTAAAGTGGCCATTTTGGAGAATGTTTTTCATTGACTTGAGTAGTGTAGGAGCGAGCTTATAGATGTAATCATGGACCTGGGTTTTAAAGGAGAGCACCTAACCCTAGCACTTCCATTTTAAATCGGCATCTAACCCTAACCTCCCTTGTTTTAAAAGGGGTCCTAACCCTCAGTTTCAAAGGGGTCCTAACCCTAACTTCTTTTGTTTTAAAGGGGCCTAACCCTAGCTTTCCTTGTTTAACAGGGGGCCTAACCCTAACCTCCCCTGTTTTCAAAGGCACCTAACCCTAACCTTCCTTGTTTTAAGGAGGGTCCAACCTTAACGTCCGGACGCGTCCTTGGTTTTCAGAGAGACCTAACCCTAACGCCTCTAGTTTTATAGAGGTCTTCACCGAACCTTAACTTGGAAATGTAATATGACCCCAAATTTTTTTTGAAAATTTTTCGAAATTTGTTTGAAAATTTTTCGAAATTTATTTGAAATTTTTCGAAATGTATTTGAAATTTTTCAAAATTTATTTGAAATTTTTTTAAATTTCTCTGAAATTCATGCAATCAAAAAGTCAAGATATTTAGTTCCAAATAATCTGGATAACCCGCAACACCAGCAACTATAAGTCTAAATCGTTTCTCTAATTTTTGTTGACCGATCAAAAGACCCTCGATTAACCGAGGCATTTTTTTAAATGATGGAAATGTCAAACAAAATGAGATTATATACTAAAACGCCTACGCATAAACTATAAAAACGGTGTCTTTGACTAAAAACCCATCATAATGAATTTTTCTGATAAAGAGAGGACCTATATTCAAAAAGTTTATCCCACTGTAAACAATGAAGATCTCCTGGAATTTCGTATCCCGGCGAATGTTCAAGCTAACTTGTGCTTGTCAAATGTCATGCTCAGATTTATGCTCAAAGTTCCGCAACACTCCGCAACACTGGAACGTTTATTGTGCCGGAAAACTTGTGAGGAGCAAAACAATTTAGTTCTGTGGAGATAACAATGAATGGAGATTCTGTATCGAGAAGAAGCTGTGCAAATGAATATTTTATAGGAGCCTACTTTCAATACATAACGAATATGGCTGCTGATTATGCATGTACCAGTTGTATGACTTTTGGTATTTTTGATACATATCCGATATCTACGACTGATTTCACTGATATGGAAAAAACGCTCAAGCAATCTGTAATACTTGGACGAAAAGGGATCAACGATGACTATGTTTTTGAGATTTTAATGCCAATCGAATCATCAATTCTCAGTTCAAACAAAAACTTACCAACAAATACCTCAATTAATATAAGTTTTAAGCGATTGAATAATAAATTTTCACTTGTAACAAATAAGGCCGTTAAAAATATAGAAAAAATATTTACACCCGAGGACCCTATCTTCTTGTGCCTTTTACGAAGGATATTAAAATGCAAAAGCTAGAACAACAAGCTATTCCAAGGCCAATCAAACTCAAATTTGATGACTATGCTTATAATAGGTTTAACATATCGAAAGATTCACAAATGTTCGTTTATCAAACGTACTTTCTGGTCCTCTTCCAAGTAAAACTGTTTTGGGGTTTAATGACGTTGAAAGTTATGCTTTCTTATGAGACTTCATCTGTACATTTAAACGCAATGGATTGAAGAAAACTACACTGTATTAGATGGCAACGCACTAGTGGTTTTCCAATAACAACTGCTGAATAATGCGGTATCTCTACCGTTTTCAAGATTTTCTAGAAAATACTAATCGATTAATGAACAACTACTCGAGTCAAACTATCAATCCACGTGATTTCAAAATTACAATTTTATTCATTCTGCTAAATACCAAAACATCTGGCTCACTATCCTTTGATCCTGATTTTGACACTTCACCGACCGAAGAGTTAGTTTTGATCACATTGGTATCTTTTGATAGAAACTGTTCAGATTGACAATTTCCGAAATTTTAGAGTGACTTACTGTTCACTGTAACCTCATTTGCAACTGTAATAAAGCATGTACAACCGATTCAAGAGCAAATATGTTTATAACATAGATATGGCTTGCCACCACAAACAGTATTTGCGAGGTCTAGAGTTTTATAACAAACAGTTGAATATGTGTTTGGTGCTAATATGCTTGCGTTGTTTGTATCATTCAAATATTAAGGATTTGTTACTCTGAGGCCGGTAATCCATATTCTCAATTTAATATTAGCAAAACAGAGCTTCAAGATATAATATAGATTGGCCAGTTTGTAGAACTAGCCTTCATCTTGCGTAACACATGTGTCAAAATTTGTTTGCATGAATACAGTCCCAGACCTCTGGGAACTGACGGAGTCGGATGACTCTTCTATCTCATCTGAGGTATATTTTGAAATAAACCTAAATTTTAACATAATCTGCTAAATTAATATACAAAACTTCTGTGGAAACGTTTTGTTCATAAGTGCTTTTTTTTTAGAATAGCGACAGGACCGCCGTTCTTTTTGACATTTTCCATCGAAAATTCTATCTCCTCGAGGTTATATTTCAAAATTCACTCAAATTTCCGCAAGGAAGCTTCAAAACAAAATAAAACTTCTGAACAGCCATGATTACGAATTTCGACCCCGAACTCAAAATATGAATTTCGTCAAGGTCACGTGAAAAATTTTTCAGAACAAAAGTGCTTCGTTTTTTCGAAAGTTAGCCTCAAAGGAAAGCTGGAGAAACACTGAAGAGAAATTTGGCTTACGTGACCGATATACTGAAGATTTAGTGGTCAAATTGACACAAACGTTATTTTGAAGATAATTTTTGAGAAAAATACTTATCGAAAAATCGAAGAAACGCAATATTTTCGAAAATTTTTTTGTCATTTGGGTTGTTTATGCGTTTCCAAACATAAACAATCGATTTGGTGCATTTTTTGACATAATAACTGCATTAAATGTAGGAGCAGGGATATGGAGGGATAGGGAGTGGTTGTCGCGGTTTTCCTTGTTTTAAGATGGCGGTTTTTGGCTGAAACTAGCATAGATGGAATTCCAAAAAACGTTTAACGTAAAGAACAACTCTTCAAAATCATGTTTCAGGGAATTTTTTTTGCCAAGTAATTTATACTATACAACCTACGCACTCACGATTGAACGTTTAGTAAACTTGCCAAAAAACACTAAAGAGCTTTCTTCTCCGTCAGTTTTCATCATTTGCATTCATTTTTTTGTGTTAGGCTCCAGATCATCAACACAAAGAATAATCTAAAGCGTTTCTTCGAAATTTAGCTTTTGTCGGACGAAAACTTCAAAAAACTTTTAAAAACGAAGTCTGAAATCAAGATTTAGGGGCTTTTTCAAAAGCCTACTCCTCCGCCAATTTTCAACACAAATTTTCGGTTTATACTTTATATGAAAGCTCAAAACTAGTTTGACAATAATTTGGAGCGTTTTTTCCGAAATTTCCATCAGACTTTGTTCTGAAGGCATATGAAGGTTACTATCATGTTTCAATATTTGAAACTCAAAAAGCTTATTCCTCCTACAATTTACTTCAATTTTTGTTTATTTTTTGAGTCAAGTTCCGGAAAACCAATATGAACATATATCCAGAGCGTTTTCAAAATTTTGCTCTTGACGAACAAAAATGCGAAAAGACCGAAAAACAAAATATCAACGAAAAACAAAATGTCTGTCAAAAGCAAAATTTCGTAAAAAGGGCTCTGGATTATTGTTGATATTGCTTCTCCGATACTTAACTCAAAAAGTAAGAAAAAAACATGTAAATTGTAGGAGGAGTAACCTTTTTAGTGTTCTTTTTGGGAGACTTATTAAGGGTTAGTGCGTGGGCTTAGGTTGCATTGTATCATATTACAATAAGTGGTGAAATTATTTTCGACACTTGTACTGCACGTTCAGAAAGTTTTTATAATACCACCTCTACCAGTTCATCAAGAAACCATTTATTAAAACTTCAAAAAACAGCTTAATCAGACAACAACTCCCTTAAGCCCCTTCCTTAAGCCACTCCCTTAAGGCTGATCCTGACTCAGGGCCTGACTCTTGTGGTTATGAAGCGTAGTTTGTGTGATAAATTGTTGAATTTTTTTCCGATTTATGGAAGAAACTTTAAGTTTAATTGCGTTTAACTCAAACTTCATATACACAGCCTAATAAAGTTAAGAAAATTTAGATATGAAAATATATTTGATAATTTTTATCTTATGATTTGGCCTCATACGACCTCGGCCTCGCGACGCTTCCCCCTCGGGGCCCGCGTGCAGGTGGTTAAAGGTCAATTTTTTGTTGGGGTGATTAATTTTTATAATTGTTAATTAATTGAATCAGTTTTAAAAGTTAAATTTCAAATTTTGTAATTCTTAACCTTTGTTTTGTAGGGCAAATTGTCATACGAATCAATAAAATCTGCGATTACAATATCATTGTACAAATCGGATTCCATTCTCAGTTCGGTATCGTTCCCGAATGATTCTCCATTTTTGTTTGTTCCTAACATGAAGAAATAATTTTTCCTTGTATGAACATTTGACCAAAACATTCTTCGAATTCTGTATCGTTCTCCAATTGAACGTCTTCCAGTTTTTATAAAAAATATGGATTTTGATTTAATTCTCATACATTTTTTCTTTAAAACAAGTTCTTTCGGAAAATCCAAAAATTTTGTTTCTTCTTGAGGAGCATTTTCTGCATATTTTGCTGGAATCGAAGAATTTGTGTAGAAAATGGAAATATTATTTGGTTTAATATGTTTGGCTTTAAACAGGGTCCCGCACAGTAAGAATAAATTGGTTATGATTAATCGATATCTGCGTGACACAGCAAAAATACGAGCATTACAATTTTAATATTTTTTATTCTTAAAAATGACAGAATTGTTATCAAAAAGTTCAGCCATCGTAAAAAATCGTTATTATTTGGTGTTTATATCAGAGAAGATATTTTGTTGAAATTGCGGTAAAGACCTTTTCCTGCGATATTTCCAGGTTTTTATTCCCGATTTTTGTGAGGGTCTAGACGTTGGACTGTTTAGACTTTACAGTCTGAACTGTAGCGTGTAGTCTATACAGTTACTGTATTTCAGTATATACCAGGTATCGGCATACCGTTTTCAAAAAGTCTTTAGACCAACACAAAGATCGGGGAGTCATCGCGGGACATAATTGTAGTGAATAATTTCACACGAAAAATCTTCGATAGTGAATCGACTACCGTATACGGTTCACCGTATAGTCGATACGCGATTGACAATATCGTATCAAAATTTTCTTTGAAATTATTCGCTACGATCATTTACTATGATAATTCCCTGATTTTTGTGCGATATGGACAAAAGTATATGCTGAGTATACTAGTAAATGAATGTCGAAACTTTAATTTGAGGTCGGTTTCAATGCATACAAGAGAAACGGATCAACAGCGCACTTAACTCCCACCTGCTTGCGATGTTATATCCCTTTAAAACATTAAGGGTAATTTATTAATGTGCGGGTTGAGGGGCCAATCTTAACACTCCTGGGGCCACTTCCAGCCACTCATGGGGCTACTCCTAATACTCCTTAACCCGCACATTGATAGATCATCATTAATTTGTTAAAGGATTTTATTAATGTCATATTACCCATTTGCGACTGAGTGTTTAAAAAGACACTAATATTTACTAACTATAAAACATGGCTAGAATACGAAGCGGAAAAAAATATGATTCTGGATTTTCCGATTTATTTTTATAGTGTCTACTTTTCAGGCTTCAAACTCCATAAAAAGGAGATAAATATTGATTATTTCTAATTGAAAACAGCAAGAGCGTGACCGCAACAAAATTTTGGTTTAAAAACATAAATAGTTTTTAAATAACTTTGAATAAAAAATTTAGTATTTGATGCTAAAATTTAACAATCAAAAATCGGGGAAAATGTGTATTTTGAAATAATTTATTCAGTTTTATCTTCCGGAAACTTTTCATTTGTCTATCAACTTCATGGAATTTCTTGCGCGCGATATGCACCTTTTCAAATCGTCAATTTAAAATGTTGATTGCCATTGACACCACCAGGTGGTGCCGCGTACCAAAATTAATGATGTCAAAATATTTATCTCCAAAAGTAACCGTTATAAGTATATTTGTAGATTATTATCTGGTTCCATTGCTGTTTTAACTGCACAAAACAAAAAATTGCATCCAAATCATGCATTTCCGGTCTGATGAGCAGTTTCTGAAACTCATCAAAATTCTTGAAATTAAAATTAAGGGGAACTTTTGGGGGCTGTTCCGATATTCCGCCGGCCAAAATGATACTTCCCCAAAATATTTTTGATATCTGCGTTTTAAAACAAAGAAAAGGAAGTGGGGATTAAGGTTCAATTCCTGGAGTTTCAAAAAAATAGAATAAATACTCGGACTGGTCAATTTAATTTAGATCTGAGGAATGTTTAGTTAGTGTGTTTTGTTATCAACTTGATAAATATTAATTATTTTGTTCTGAGTTTAAATATTTGGAGTCTCGGATTGGCAAGAATCTTGCCGCAAGAAACCAAAAAGAGAGAAGTCAGGTTTACTCGCGAGCGCCCTCTTTATCGAGACGAAAATCATGGACAAAATAGAAAATTTTCGCAAAAAAAGCCTCACCCTAATTCTTTCAGATTTATTTGCCGCTTTTGACACTTAATGCTCGTACTTTCTCGATTAAAAATATCTAGGCCTGAGCTTGTGTTTGCGTTTGTTCGATTGGAGCTCCAAAAATACAGGTCAAACGCGCAACGCCGGACCTACAGTTCTCTTTCATGAATATTTATTCAAGGTTTTTTCGTGATTAAAAACCAGCAACAATTAAAACCTGCGGTACCCTCACTTCGAAGGATTCTCCATAGAATTCTTCAAAATAATTTTTCACCAATTTTGACCTCAGCGGTGGCAAAATGATTTTCGTTGAATAATTCACCAGTTTTTGAAATAATTTTATTTTTGCTTCATATATCTCGGAACGAGTGCTGACAGTGTTTTCTTGATTGATCTTAGCTACAGCGACAGCCAATTCGCCCTGAATACAAAATTTTTACTCGAAACGGGTGTCCACGCCCGCCAAAAACTTCGAGACAAATTTTACATGCAACACTATAGAGTACTGCAAAAAAGCTTCAAGTCGTATTCTGAGCGTCGAAAAACTGATGCATTCTTTATAAGAATCCTGAAGCCGGATCTTACCGAACAGAATAACCACCGCTATTTTACACTATTCTAAGTGGGTCATTTTTTTAAATAATTCGTCATAGCCCGCACTTTTCGCTTCTTTCATCGAAAAAGAGCAATTTCGAGCAGTTGCGTTTTTCGCTTATTTCTGCCCTGGAACTTTCTGAGCACATATTCGTCACTTTCCCGTTGATGCTTAAATAAATAGCGAAACATGTTGAAAAATTTTATTTGTTAATACAAAATTCTTTATCACAGTCACGATAACAGCGTCAATCAAGGATCGTCGTTTCCAAAATTCAAACTTGATCGTATAATACAATTTGTATTTAGAAGGGGCTTTCGAAAAATGTATCGTATCGTTTCTACAGGGTAATAATAAAAACTGGAACGTATCGTCGTTAAAGAAGTCAAAATTAAACGGGATCGATCGTATTTAGAGGGGTGAAAATTAAAACTGAATCGTATCGAATTGAGAGAGGCTAAATAAAAAAGAGATCGCATCGCCAAAAAACGATACGATCCGAAAATAACAATACGATACGATCCAATAATGCCGACTTCTGACACTGTCAACGATCAAAATGGACACATAGAAATAATTGGTTGATTGTCATGAAACTTTTTGAGAGCACATAACGGACTCGATTTTAGTTACCACCAGTTTTCAACTTTGGCGATTAAAGGGGTGCCATAAACTCGGCAGACTGGAGTCAATAAACCCCCCTTATCAAATAGTTTGAAACGCCTGGAGCTACGCCCTAGCTCTGATTGGTCAAATGACTGAAACTCAAAGCTTAACGGCTTGTTCATTGGCCAGAAGAGACCGTAAAAAAGGCCTTTCAAACTATTTAAATCATTTAGTAACTCACGAAAAAATTTTTTAAAACATCATAAATCTCAAGCTCAAACTTAAAATAACGAAATTCAAAAGTCAAAATGGGTACCGAGTTAATTCACACATCTTGTGAAAAAATTTTCTGGTGATTTTGCAAATCAGGATTAAGTTATCAAGCTCTAAAAACCGCAAACCAAGCGCTAGCGTGCTTATTTTCCGACAAAAAAGAGTTAAAGATTTTTTGTTTAAGGTCTCGCAATTTAGAGCGAAACGACCAGGATAGGCCCAAAACGTCTCGCAGAATTTAGTATAGGCCTAGAAATGAGGCAGATATTAATTTTTTGCATCTGCTAGATTGTGGATACGGAAATCCCACAGCGGGATCAAAAAAGGCTGACAAACGTGCAACTCCCAATCAATCACCTTTGAAAGTGATACCTTTAAATCAGGCAACATCTACAGTTAAAATACCTTTACTTCAAGGTAGGCACGGCAAAAAAAATTGCGGGTTTTTTTCAAAATTTTTTTCTCTATTTTCAAAAAAAAACTTTAAAATTCTGCACAAGTCACCGATCACAAATCGTTAATAAACTAATTAGTTTAAAAGTCCATTTTACGCCCGGTACTCACCCTAGGTATATTTGGGCTATATTAGGGCTTAAACTTTTGTCAGGAATTCTCATTTAAAAATGATGGTCAAACACAAATTTTTTTTTTAAACAGCCTGCAACCCTGTTTAATTTCACACACCGTTATTGAAATTGCCTATCTTTTTGCTTGGAATTTTCCAATTAAATTCAGAAATAGTTTCAAGCCAAATTATTTTCGGGAATTTTATCGAAAAAGGCTGAATTGGAAGCGCAATGTCAACCACATCCACGCTTATGTCTAATTTCTTTCAGATTTATCTACTATCCATTCGGTGGTTTGATTTTTAAACGGACTTTCGATGTACGGCCCTCTAAATGTAAAGCGGTCGGTTCCTCCTTTTTTCTACCCTCTGCGTTTTTGGAGACCCACAAATTAAGGAGATCTGACAAAACGATGAGGTTGAGAATGTCATACCTGTTCAAAAACCATTTAGGCGACGTAAGTTCTTTTTTTTGGTTTGTACTTTTTTTTCGCTCTGATAGGCTGAAATTTGCTCGATTTAAAAGCCAAACAACCGAAGAATATAGTTTTTCCTTTTGGGTAACCGTAATGAAACAGTTTCACCCCAAAATTAATTTGGTTTAGTGACATTTTCAAAAACCAAATTTTCGAAAAAATGTCATTTGGGCAAAAAAAATACAGCTAAGCATTGAGATGGACCCTCTTTGTGATCAAAAATGAGTAAAAAAGCGAAATAGGTCCGGTTCGCTATCTGCATCAGGGATCGGCATAATTGGATCGTATCGTATCTATTTTTGGATCCGAATCCAGTTTTATTTCTCCCCCCTCTAGATACGATACGATCCAGTTTTTTTCACACTCTAGATACGATCCCGATCCAGTTTTTATTTTACCCCCGTAGATACGATACAATCCAATTTTTTTTACAACCCTCTTGATACGATACGATCCAGTTTTTATTTTGCCCCCCTTATATACGAAACGATTCAATTTTTAAGTAACCCCCCCCCTAGATACGATCCAGTTTCACTTTTTTATATGCCGATCCCTGATCTACATACATGTATAATATATATGTTTAATTGACTAAAAGCGAAGAAAAAAGTTATATTTTAAAAAGACGGTACATAATTAAAGTTTTTGAAAATATTTCGTACAAATGTACTGGTTGGGTCATCTGTTTTGTATGGCTTTAGCTAGACTTGCTCTCGGTTCAATCAGCGAGAGGGAAGAATTTGCCTTAGGTTTTTAGGTGCACTCAAAACCATATGTAACAGATGACTCAACCAGTAGTAAAATGATCTTTCAAAATTTTGTTCAATACAGTTTTAACGCCCGTTCTGCTCTTTAAGAGGCACCTACTTTTCAAAAATGTCCAAATGCCATAATTAACAAATCGTCGTTTTTATCGAAAAAATAACTAGCAAACCCAGGTTTCATCAAAGTTTGATGGCGCAATTATTATCCGTTCAAATTAACCTTTATAGCAATTGTCTGATGGCATTCTGGATCAAAACATATAACATTATAGTTTCGTTGATTTGATAACGTTTTCAACAGCAGGTGATTTGTAAGTTCTGAAGTTGGCGAACTCATCAACATAACCGAATCGTATCGAAAATCTTCGATCTCAATGTGCGCAAATAAATCTTATCCGGGATTTAATTAATAAAAAATCTGTGGCATTCCGACTCGATTAATTTTTTGAAAAAGCCTTGGCCACCCTAATTCCGAGCAGATTTTCCTCCGCTATCCACAATTTGTTGCCAAATTTTTTTATGAAATTTATCTAATTCACCTTATCTCTTTATATCCCCAAAATCAGATGATAAATACAATTTCAAACGTGAATTATGATTCTTAAATAGATATTTAAGTGAAATTATGAACACAATTTGCGCTATGTTTAGGCAACGCACGGCCTTACGCACCGTGCAATAACTTTCAGTTAGGCCATTAGCCATCTCGGTGCGCACCCTAGCTAGGTAACATAGCCTATGTACGAAAGGCAATTATTTGCTTTAAATTTGTCTAACTATATTTAAATGGTAACCCTTTAAAAATAAGACGTTCAGTACATTTTTTTTAATTATTATCGACTGCTCATAAACGAAAAACCGTTTTTTGATTTTTTATGTTTAACCAACCCCCTTAAGTGGGTGGGTTTCGCTGATTTGAACTTCTTTCAAGGTGATTTCCCAGCAAACTAGCCAAGGTGACATTCCAAAAACATTTGTGGCTAACAAAAACAACCTTCGCGGTAATTTTGCATTTAACAGTAATCTGATACAATCCCACCTACGCCGACACCCACGATTTTAAAAAGCTTTTTAAAAGGACACGCAGTTCGTACCTACTCCTTCAATTTTCATCATTTTTTAATATTTTTTTAGGGGGGTAGTGTCCTTAAGGGGGTAGTGTCCGCAAATAAAATTAAGCTGAAAATCTGATATAGTACTAAAACACCCCAAACAAAACAATTGGTGATATTCACGTCGCTTTTTATCATTAGTTTCCCCACTGGAGGGCGGCAAAGTCGAAAACGGAGGTACCATTTTCTCGTTAATTAGATATCCGATTTACTTCATTTGGGTGTCAAATTAAGCGGCTTCTTAATAAGCACAAAAAAATCGTTGATTTTTTGTCTGACTATATAAAAATAGAGTAGATAACCTTAAAAAGATGGTATTTTGGCCGGTTCGGTACCATTTATTCGAAAACCGCTCATCAAATTTTTTTAATTATGCTTATTCGATTTCTTATACAGTTGTTAACAAATAAAACGTTCTTCATTTTTCTCTTACGTCATCAAAAAATTGTTTGCAGACATTACCCTTCAAATTTTTGAAAATCTGATTTTTAGCATTATTTTCATTCATGTATTAATTTTTTGATGACGTTAGTGAAAAATGTAGAAAGTATTATTTGTTCACAATGGTATGAGGAATCAAAAAGGCATAGTTGAAACAAATTCTGATGCGCGGTTATCGAATGAATGGTACCGAACCGGCCAAAATACCACCTTTTTAAGGTTATCTACTGTACTTTTTTTGCGGACACTACCCCCTTCAGCTTGAAATTTTTTCGAAAAACGATAGAAAAATTACAAGCTTTTTAAGGATGTGGGCGACGATAATTGGGCTCTTTTTACACATTTTCAAGTGAAGTTTCTGAGAAACCTGGCTTCAGAAATAATTAATTTTTTTTAATACGTAGTACAATTCTTAAGGAAGGTGCCAGTACTATTCAGAGCATCTGATATCTCAACTACGCTCAGAAAATGCTTTTAAGTATGCGTCCCCCTAAAAGCACTAAAAAGCCTACTCCTCATTCATTCCTCATCACTTTTTTTTTGTTATTTGCGATTCAACTTCCACATTTAAATGCGCATCTCAAAGCGGAGAGTTTATTCAAAAAATTTGCCCCTAGTGGTCAAAAAAGGGTATTTGGGAGCCTCACGTAAAAGCCTACTCCTCCTTGAAAATATATAGAAAATTTCCAATTTGTGCATCAAATTCACCGCAAAGCCTGAATTAAGGTCAGAGCGGAAAGTTTTTTTTTTCTTTCCAAAATTGCAGGAACGACTTGTGAATATTTAGTTTTTGGTGAAATTCTGAACTATAAATTTTCTAAAACCTACTTTTTTGAAAAATTCAAAATTCAGAAAAAATCCTGTTAGTTAAAAAACTCAGTGACAAATTCTCTACAAAAAAGGGCAATCAAAAAAGTTATCTGAGAAATCTCAATTATCGTCACCCTTAATTTAACCTTAAATTTCAACCCCCGAAAAACCGACTTTTCTTTGAAAAAATCTCGAAACCAAAAAACATCTTATTAGTTAAAAAACTTGGCAAAAAATTCTCTATAACATAGGTGTACCAAAAAGTATTATACGTGAAGCTGAGATATCGTCGCCCACATCCTTAAACATAGGCATTTTTCAAAATGGGTTTTCATTTCTAAGAAGTAGTAGACAATTTTTAACGAAATTCTGTACTGAACGTCATATTTTTTCAAGGGCTACAAATCAAATATATTTTAAAAAATGTTCAGCAAATTTTTTTCAGTTTTCTTACATTACGCTAGAAAGCAAATTTTGATCCCAATCATACGGCAAATGTTTATATGTTATGCTCGGATGAAGATTATAAACATGATCATTTCCATACATGGCGGATTCAACGTATAAATTTCTGATATTTCGATATTTATCTTTGTCTTGATTAATTTCTTTCAACTGATTTACATACTGATTTTTATACGTATTTGTTGGTATGAGGCGATAAGAATCATGCTCGTGCGTGTCTGCAAACTTTAAAGTATAAGGACACTATCGTTCTATTCGACACAACGATTTATAAAAATCGTAAAAAATCAACAGATTGTAAAAATTTGAATTACATCATTTTTTTATTTATTTTTTATTTACCACACTCGAAAATAATTAACATGTTAAAAATTACTGGTGAACCTTGTCGTAAATGTGAACTAAATGCTGTACCAGTCCAAATATTATGACTCATAATTTCTCAGGCTTAAAAAAAAATCTGCTTAAAATTGCATTTAAAATATTCGAAATTTTGAATTTCTTGTCGTACTTAATTCGGTTTTGAAACTGATTTATATTTTTTTTCAGTGAGCTGAAACGCGGCGGCTTCGGCGTGATGTTATCAAAATGTTTACGATCATATGTTTTTAGAAATAAAATTTAGTTTTTCTGCGTCTTCCCAGATATCGTCTCCATTATGTGAGACGCCTGCAAATTGAAAAAAACCGTTTACACTTACGCGCAATATCCGGGTTTCCGAGAACTAGGATATCAAGCGAAAGACTTTGTTTCCAGCGTTTTTGTAACAAGCCTTCCATTAACTTATAAAGGAAAGTATAATATAATCAAAGTACGCTGGTTTGAAAATAACTTAACTTCCACCTGCACGACCGTGTTTCAGATCACAGAGACCAAAAATATTTTTTTGTCATTTTCACCGGCGGAATATCGAAACAGACCCCGAAAGTTCCCCCCCCATTTTTAATTTCAAGAATTTTGGTGAATTTCAGAAATTTCTCATCAAACCGGAAGTGCTTTTATTTGGATGCAATTTTTGTTTTATGCAGTTAAAAGAGCACTGTAACTAGATAATAATCTACAAATATTCTTATAACAGTAACTTTTGGAGGGGAAAATTTTGGCATTATTTATTGTTACAGTCGGCACCACCTGGTGGTGATAAGAGCTATTTCGTCTATCTCGTGACTGGGGCAAGATGAATCTATAAAAATACTTATAGCGGTACTTTTCAAGCAAAAATGTTTTGTATCATTAATTTTCACACACGGCACCACCAGGTAGTAAAAATAAGCTTCAAAACACCTCTTGCGTAAAATTTTCAATTTTGAAACCACTGAATCTTGCAATTTAGAAACCATAAATATTAATTTCAAAATCGAAAAAGCTATTTTTGCGGTCAGCAGTCTATGCAAATACTATGTCACATAGTCTATGTTCATCGTCGATGTGTGTGATCTGAAACACTCTCGTGCAGGTGGGGATAGGACATCTCGTGCAGGTGGGAGTTAAGTATTTAACTTAACTTTCTCAAATTGTATTTCCGATATGATATTGTCGAGAATTTTCTCCAAATATTTAAATATGCAGTACGTAACTCTGTCCTTCTTCAATAAGTAGGTAACCATCAATTACAAACCGTACATATATTTTGATTTTGAGTTCTTTGCTCCACTTTGAGAATTTAGTTCTCAAAATACTGATAAATGGCTCCCCATAATCTGCAGGGTTGTCAAGTTGATATTTGCTGAAAGGGACTTAAAATTGCATGAAAATAAATTCAAATAGCAGAAATTTACCTTGAAGACACAAAAAACGGCTTTTAATAGTTTTAGAAAATCGATTAATTTTCAGCAGAAGTCTAGCACTGAGATCTTCATCAATATCCCCTTAAACAAAGGTCAAAATTTAACCACAAAATCACTTTATTTTCACGCAAGACTATAATCAGGATTGAATCATTGAGTTTTTCATGCTGCATTTCACATAGTATTTTTTCTTGAAATATCGCTAAATCACCATACAAGTCTTTCATTCGATAAAAAGTTGATGAAAATCAAATAAATCAAGACAAAATCTTCCGAAATTTTTCATTCGAATTTTAGTCAATTATGGAATTTCATAAATTTTTATCGAATTCTTTAAGGTCTTGACAACTTTTTAGCCATTCAAAAATTATTAAACTCGCAAATAACCAGCCAATAATTCCAAAATTTTTCGATTTCAAAAATGATTTAAAATAATATATCATTTTCTGCTAATTTCTCTTTCATATTAAGTATAAACGCTGCTATTTTGAACCTCCTCCGATGATGTGATAAGATCACGCCAAAGCTCAAAATCAAACGATATCTTAGCCGTCATTAGGAATTCTTGTTACATGAAAGTTGATATTATCATTACAATTTTTTTAATGGAGGTCAATGGCCACTGATCCTACATTCCCATAATTTTATTTTGACAATTTTTCTGAACATATCTTAAATTGGAGAAAAGGGCCCATTTTTGGTAAATCAAGTCAACATTTTAGTATGGTTTACTTAAAATGAGCTCTCATCCCGTATTTAAGATAAAGAAATCTTTTAACTCAATAAGCAGTTACTTCAGTTCTTGATTTACAAAAAATGAAGTTTGTTTCAGAGCAACAAAGACAAAAACATTGCCTTTCCGGACCTTTCAGGATTTCTAAATCTGATTTTAACATTTTAATACGTTCACGTTTTGTGATTTATTTATTATTCCAGAGCAGTATGATGTAACGTTTATATTATCGGTATGATTTGTACAAACCTGTGTTTTTGAATGGTCAGCTTTAGTGCTATTTGACAATTTTGGTGGCAGAATAATGTTCGAATATTACAAAATATTCAAATTTCGTAAATTTTTCGAATCGAGCTCAAGAGCGCTTTGTGTCAAAATTGAAAAAGGCGCCAATTGCATTTTGGCGAAGCGTTTGAATGCTATTATATCGAATTCGCGATACTTTTATGTTTTTTTGACGTCATTTAATCACGAATAAAAGAAAAATCCATATTTCCACGATAAAGGCAGTTGTTTATTCCTTTTAATGTTTACAGAATTAAAAGCTTTAAGTCTTAAATCTATTCAGTGTAAGGTACTTTCCATGGAGAGTATTTCAAGTTGATGTTTTGTGGAATTTCGACCACTCTGAAATTTGCATTCATTGCCAACATAGCAGAAACTTCATCGGCAGTTAATTTGAAATCAAAAACAGCACCATTCGCTTCGATACGGGATGGCGTGGTCGATTTCGGAATAATACAAAGTCCACGATCAAGACCGAATCGGATCAAAACCTTCAAAAATTTCATTAAAAAATGCCAAAATATCCGAAAATTACAAATATTCTAGAAAAACTTAGCATAAAAACTATCGTAAATTTCACTGACATAAAAAATAAGTTTTTGCTGAACGGTTCGATATTCTTATTTATTTAATCAAATAAGAAGATAACATTAATTGTGTCTTTATTCAAGTTCAATTCAGAGTTTTTCCGAATGTAAAAAGGGTAAATATATTTTCCAAATATAATTATTATCGCAGGTTACAAACTGTATCCTCATTAAAATGAAAAAAATAGTAGTAATTACGTCCGATAAACACTTTTATCACTGAATCAACTGACTTCATTCGAAAAATATTATTAAGGTGAGGGTGAACCAGACCTCGGCCACCACTGGCTTGGCTTGACGTTCATTTTTACGATCGAAAAAGGGTTTGAAAATATTGCTCAATAGTGAATTTTATGATAAGAAATTCAAACATGGAATTCAGCAAAACAAATTTAACTTTCAAAATCTAGAAAAAATATTTTGAACAAATAATTGTTGAAGAAGTTGCAACTAAGCTCAATTTATAAATGAGCACATTATTTTGTGTGATCAACAAGATGAACTTTCTCAATTTTTGTCGATAATACAGATTGTCAGTAAACGGAATTTATTCAGAAAAATACTAAAAACTGAAGTTGATTCACTCAACACTCATACACTTAGTTTCGAAGCCTTAAAATTTCTTAAATTTTTTTGTAGATTCCGACAAAATAATTTGATATTATTCATGTCCGAATTTTAAAACCAAATTTTTGAAATATTTTTATGAGATATCCTGCATGAATAAAGTCGCTGAAAAACGAAATTCTTCGAAATATTAAACAATCTCACAGACTTTCTGATTGTGAAATTATGAAATCCTTATTTTACCTGTGCTGCAGTTTTATTGTATTTTTTAGCGATATCCAATACTCGGCTGTCTTCTAAAAGACTTCCAAGAGCATCCTCATTCCAAACTCTAGTGACTGGTTTCGCTGGATTTCCGAGTGGAGAAAAAGCCATAATTTGAACATTTTGATCCAGACAAGTTTTGATCAAAGTTTCGTTAGTCAAATAAGGATGAACTTCAATCTGATTTACAGCTGGTTTGATAGTAGATTCTTTGCAAATTCGATTCATTTGGAAATCGTTAAAGTTAGAGACACCGATTGATTTACATTTTCCAGCAGCGACAAGTTTCTCCATAGCACCCCAAGTGGTCATGTAATCGATAGTTGGATCACATAAATGAGGTTTTTTACCGTTTGCAGCACAAATTGGTTGACTTTCATCAATAGCAGCTAATTTTTTCAAATTAAAAAAACAAAAACAAAAAACCACTAATTTATTTAAAATACATGGAAATACTTACGTGATGCATCTTTACCATCAGACGAAACCAATGCAATTGGGAAGTGCATCAAGTATAAGGATCTGAAATTGAATAAGTTTCTGACAAAATCATAAATGACCTAAGGAAATTTCGAAGGAAAGAACAAAAATTTAAAAACAGATTTGTGGGTAATACGTTAAATTCTAATTCCAATACATTTATTTAAAAAACCAAATTTAATTTTTGAAAATTTGTTTATTTCTTTAAAAACTTGATAGATGATGTCTAAACTTCACGAAAAAATCTCGAGAAGACATATACAAGTCCTAAAACTTAAACAAATATTTTTTTTCAATAAATTGGAAATTCTACCTCATGAGAAGGTGAGCACATGTCATGACATGACATACCAAAAACTAACTAATTTTATAATTTAGCTTGAGACTGTAAGCTTTATTTTGAAATTTCTAGTTAAACTTTCACTTATTGGTTACAAAAATGTGCATGATTAGTTGACTTGAAATAAGAAATAACTAACTCACTTCCAAATTTTAGTAATTATCATATTTTTTTAGAATTGATTTCTAAAACGATAATTTGAATTTCATAATGGGATTCCCATCATAATTGGTTTTTGAAATTAGTTTTTGAACTTGTTTTTTTGTAATTAATTTAATTAAAATGATTTCATTAATATGAAATTCAACCAAAAGTTTCTGCAAGCCTTTTTCAAATATTTTTGACTGATTACTCACCGGTCGTAAAAAAGGCTCGAGAAAACCCATGCTTATTCAAAATTTGGTCACTTTGAAGGAAAATGCGAAGGCAAAAAAATTTTTTTGATGAAAATATTTGGCAAAAACTAACCGAAAGGGAATTTTTTTATCTTCTAGTCCGAAATTAGCTCATTTTATGATAAAAATAATTTTAGTTTCAAGCGAGTTTGAGCAATATGAAAAATCGGCAATTTAATCATTTTAACCTGATTATCCCCGCAAAATTCTCTCGTGAAATTTTTTCTTAATTTTTAAATTATACAGCGTGAGTCTTTTTTATTTCTCCTCTTTTTTACCCAGATGGCTAGACAGCCAACATTTTAAGCAAAGTATAGCCAATTTTGGCTGTCTGCCCGTCTGAGTAAAAAAGAGGAGGAATCGAAAAAACTCACGCTGTACATTAGAATTTTTATCAAGTTTTTAGTTGAATTTAGTCGGTCAAAGGTTTACATTTTCTCCAAACCCCACCCATGCTGCATCACTAGTCGCCAGTTAATATTATATTTTTCAAAAATAGCAAGAATTCAAATTTGTTTGATTTTATAAATTTTTTATTCTTCGACGAAAATCCCCAATGAAATTTTTGTCTCAACCAGTACAAATTGTCTTATTGTCACAAGTAAATATAATCTTCACTCAAACTTACCAATGTGACCACATTTCAAACTTGCTAATGACATTTCGACGGCTCTAGCGACATCAGCTGGTTTATGATGGACATTCCACAATTTTGTAGTGATGAATAAATCTTCACGCTTGACAGTACCGTCATTAATTTTGGTAATAATGCCATCACCAACTTCGCCCTCATTTCCGTAAGCCCATGCTGCATCAATATGACGGTACCCGATAGAAATGGCATGCTCGACTGCTTTTTGGACTAAGCCCTTTTCACTCATCTAAAGGTGTTCATGATAATTATGATTTTTAATAATCAAATTGCAAAGTAACTTTTGTGCGTTCCTTATTTTGATACAATGTATCGAAAACTTTGTCATGGGCATCTTTTTCGGTCTAGTCAACAAATCTTTTAGTCCAAAAATATTTTTTTAACAAAACCACGATCAGTGCTGAAAATTCTCGAACACTTAATTCTCATGTATTGTTAAAAAAAAGTCCTTAAAATTTTGATACCACCTTATTCGACGATTCAAATGCAATTATTCTTTCAACACTTTATATTTTGTCTTATTTCTGATTGTTTTAAAGAAATCGATCTGTTTAATCGTAAAAAATGATCGTTTTTTTAGTCCTACACCGTTTTGATTAAATATTTCTCAGATTTTTATTCGACTATATAAGTCGAAGTTTACATATCTTACTAAATCATTTTTTCACTACAATACAAATTATATTTTGCGAATCCTTTGGGAAATTTCCCACCGTGGAGCGTTCCGTCCAATCAGCGACGCCTGTCTCTTTTTTTCAAATTCGCAAAACACAATAAGTGTTGTACTTCGAAACCATGAAAACGTCATGATTCTGTCATTTGTCAAATCCTTTAAAAAGTCGAATCTCTAAAAAGTTCAACGGACTTGTAAATAAAAAAATGACAAAATGACATTATGTCTTTGTGACATGCAATAAAATTTATATTCGCAAGGGAGGACGAATTTAAAAAATTATAATAAGAAGGATGTTTTTTCGAACTAATATAAAAAACGAAAATAATTCAAATGTTGAATTTCCAGTATTTTTTTAAACGTGGACTCATGTGCGAGCCAAATTTTTGTGTCCAGTATTCAATAAAAATAAAAGATATGTAATCAAGAATTTAGAAGCGCCGTGCCCGGATCTTTAATTTGACGTAAAACTATAAAACCCCTAATGATATATTATATAATTAATATCAACATATAATATTATTTATACTTTTGCTTATGGTAACGTTTTCGATTTATTTATTTTCAACCATTATTTTATAATAAGAAAGCGACGCACAGATTTCAACACAAAATTTTTTTTGAACTTGAGTCTTTTGCATGCCATTTTCAAAATAGTTCGAAGAACGATAGTTCTTCTTGGTTATAACGCTTTGGCCGCTTCATTCCTATAAAGAAGGTCTCAGCGTCTATACGATGATCTAGAGAACGAAAGTTCTTCTGCAAAATTTTGAAGTTGGATGCAAAATATTTGAATTTAAGTTCATCATTTGAGAGGCCTACTTTTCGCTTTTCGAGAGCTGGTTGTTTTTCGGAGATATTTGGGTCAGTATTCGGCTTTTTAAAAAAATTAAATTTTGACTTTTAAGCTTTGCAAGTCTGAATATGACTCCAAGTGGCGGTTTTACAACTTTTTTGTTGATGTTCACGCACTCGCACAATGAGTTTACGTTTACTTTGACCTATATAGTCTTCAGAGCATTCACATTGGAAGTGATAAATGCAATTAGGAGTTTCAGGGATTTCAGCTTTAGGTTTAAATGTGTATGAGTAAATGTGAGAGATTTTTATACTTCTAAAGATTTTTGTACTTCTTACATTATAATTAATAGTAACATAATTATCACAACTACTTAGGAAAATTATGTTTTTCACAAGGCCGAAATCTGACAATCTAAACAAATTTTGAAATACGCAATTTAATGTAAAAATGAACCAGTGGAAACTCGGAAGTTCTATAAAAAAATCCTGTTCAGTTTAAATAAGAAAACCATCCAAAAGACTTTCAACAAGTCTAAAAAACCTTATGATTTGTTTAAAATCAAAACTAAAGATACAAAAAAGGTTTTTCTAGTTTTTTCAAAGTGTATATTCGTAGTGAGTACGCCTCAAATAAGTTCTATTCAAAAATAATTCATTTTGAAATCATAGCTTATCTCATATATTTTCTTGGAAGTCAAAATAAACCTTATTTATTTTATGAATAGCATCAAAGTTTTAGTAACGAAAGATTTTCTTACCCATGTTCCCAATCCAAATTGTGGCATTTTTTGGCCATTATTTAAAGTGAGATTTGGTGATCCAGACATGATCTCTAATTTGTTTCAAATTATAAATGTTAAATCTAAATCTCAAACATGCATTCACAGCATTGATGGTCAATATTTGATTAATAATGTGCTTTGCAAAATTCAACAGCTTTTTGCGAGTTTAACCGGGTCGGAAGGGCTATTTCTTTTATTTGCAGAATTTTCGCGAAATTCAAGGTTAATTATGATCGGAAAATTCTTATATTATTTATATAACTGTCAGAGGACAGCCATACTCACCTCCGCGGAGCTGCGAGCTAATAGCCAAAACTCTGTTCAACAAAAAGTACAAATTTTCATTTAAATCTTTTATAGTTAATAATAGTTGGTTAATTTTGCAAATAAGAAATTTTACTGTATATTTACTGCCAAAAAGTATTAAATTCACTTCAATTCTTTTTTCTCGAAATATTTTCCAAATTTTCAAAATGATTAGAAATTCACACGAATTTTTCACAATCCCAAGACAACATATCAAAAACATGGACCGAGAAGATTTAAAGCCAGGCTTTGCCATCACTTTCAAGCATGAATTTTAAAATGACATAAAGACTGTATGACGCGTCATGACGACTAGACTTCCTAGTGAGCCTCCCAAACTGGCTCTTGAAGAAGATTTTTAGATATAAATGAGACTGTCCGAGAGACTTTCGGACTCCCTCATATACATATATGTTTTATATAAAGGTAAAAAGCGAATAACATTGAAAACCAATTTTATGACGTGACATTCCTCGGAAATTGAAGGTAAAGTATATTTTTATAATTCTGTCATCTATCTCAAGTTGAGATTCTCAACTTAACCCCTTTCGGCTGAAAGGGGTCGGTGCATTTTGGCAGATCTGCATTTTTTAATTTGTTTTTCGCTTGATGGGAAACTTTTAGTCACTTCAAACATTGCGGAAAAAAATTTTCAAACCGTAACTTGGAACTTCTGAGCTCACTTTGTATAATCTTATTTTTGTCAAATCGATTAGTATTACTTTATAAATCGTCTTTTGAAAAAACACTCAAAAAACGCGCGTTGACTATCGAAGGTGTCTAAATTACAGTGAAATTAATTTTTTTGTTTTTATTAATTAGAAGCTCTAAAAAATGGTCTCGACCAACGTTGAAAATTTATTTAATTTATATTTATACGATTTTTACGTCAAAATCGAAAATTTAAATTGTTGAAAACAGACGAAAAACCCCGATATTTTAGCACATCCAAAGAAATATTTTGTTTTCATAAGTGAAATGAAATACATTTTGAACGATGGATGGGTCGGTTCACCAATTTGGCAAGTTTGGGTGTGGTAATTTTTTTTTAAATATGGATAAAAGAGGGCTTCGATGGACTTCTGCCAAACCATAGTTTTGCTCCAAAAGATACGATTCAGAGTATAAACAAGAGCAAAGAAACAAAACGAGGACATATTTGAATATAGTGAAAGTAGCCATCCCCAATATTTTCAGCTTTAGCCTTAACCCTCGTGAGCACAGAGCCACAATTGTGGCTCCAGCATACCTAAAATCATCCAAAAACGGCAAAAAACGGGATCGTAGAATCTTTTCTTTCAAACACATTATAAAGAACTTAAATTCGGTTCCAAAAAAATAATCGAATTTTTTTTCGAATGTTTGGTTCCAGAATTACGGGGATTTGATTTATTAGGATTTTTTGCCTATGTTTCACATCCGGAAAAATTATTTCGAAACTAGACATAAAATACAAATGTGGGATTAGTCGGTTTTTAGGAAAGTGTTTTGTTCATGCAGGACAGTTAAAATAAAAATTTATTGATATCTAGGGGCAGATATTTTTCTTCGGAAGTGAAAGTTCTAAATTTTCAACTTCAAGTATCCCATGAAAAAATTTAGTTATCATAAAAGTGAATTTAAGCAATCAAAAAATGTCCACAGTTGTACTTCATTACCATATTTACTTAAAAATAACAGGAAAAAGTGTAATCTGCTTTCATAGAGAAAAATAAACATTTTTCATCAAAAATCGTGATTTTTCCAGCAAAATTTTTGACTTTTTTATAAATTACTTTTGGTTTATGAGATAAAAATCAAAGCGGACAAAACTATGACGTAGGCCAGATACTTGTGCATCGTTTTAGACATAAATGTAACTTTTGAAGACAACTGTGACAGTGTATCACGTGATATGATGTGCCTTGCTTTTCTCACTATATTTTCTAGAACAAAAAAGTAAAATTCTAGAATATGAAATGTCGGATGCAAAAATATCATCTTTCAACTTCCTTATGAAGAAAAAATTGAAATTCCAACTGCCTTAAGCTTTCTGTAAACAACGTTCAAAGAAGAGCCACAATTGTGGCTCTGGTGCCTTGACGGAACTTTTTTTTATATGCTCACAAGGGTTAAGGATTCCATAAAAATAAGTTTGAAAATTTTGAACAAGAAATGAGGAAAATTTTCAAAATATTTTCAAATAGTTTCGACCGAAAATCCCAAAAAAAT
>SCLH01000023.1:369507-388783 GCA_004367855.1 Oikopleura vanhoeffeni
TCTACCGAAAATCCCAAAAAAATTTCATATGATTTTTAAAATATCATATGAAAATATATGGTCACTTACGCGAATAGTTAAAATGGCCATTTTGAAGAGTTTTTTCCGTTGATTTGAAACAAATACTGTAAAAAAAATTTGATGAAAAAATAAGGCATTTTTTTATAATGCTCGGAACTTTTTTCAAAAATTTCTCATAATTTGTTGAATTCGAAAAGTTTAATTCGGACTCAAAATTTTGCTATTTGACAGATTTGAATCTCTTCATTCTTTTTTTCTCTAGATGGGAAACTTTTTGCCACTTCAAAATTTTTGGATAAAAACTTTTTTCAACAAAAATTGCCACTTTTGAGATAAATTCGTATAAGCTGTTTTTCCAGATCTATTATTTTTACTTTATGAATCGTCTTTCAAAAACACTCTCAAAACGCGCGTTTGCTATTTTAGGTGTCTAAATTGAAGTTAATTTTTTTTAATAATCCGGAACCGTTAACACCAATTTATCCACTCTTAAAAATTTATTTTATTTTATACGTTTTTTACGTCAAAATCGAAAATTTATAATTTTGAAATAAAACTAAAATTTTGGCACGAAAAAAAGGAAAACGAAACTAAAAATATTTTCTTTCATGAGCTGAATAAATTAAATTTTTAACGGTGGATGGGTCGGCTTACCAATTTTGCAAGTTTCGGTATAATAATATTTTTAAATTCTGGATAAAAAAGGGCTTTAAACGATTTCTGCCAAACAGTAGTTTCGTTGCAATTATGATTCAAAGTATAAACAAGAGCAAAGAAACAAAACAAGGACATATTTGAATTAAGTTAAAGGTGGCATTCTCAATATTTTTCTATGTGATTCCAGGAAAATAAGTTCGAAAATTTTTGAGCGAGAAATGACAAAAATTTTTTTAATTTTACGAAAAAATTTTGACCAAAAATCACAAAACCATGTCATATGATTTTTCAAAGAGCATATAAAAATATGTGGTCACTTACTCAAAAAGTTGAAGTTGCCATTTTGAAGAATATTTTTCGTTGATTCGAAATAAATATTGAAAAATAATTTAAGCAAAAAATAAGGCATTTTTTCATAATGTTCGGAACTTTTTTCAAAAATTTCTCATAAGATGCCGAATTCGAAAAGTCTGATTCGAAATAAAAATTTTCTAAAAAAGCAATAATTCGAAAGTTCTGTAGTTAAAAAAGTTGCTTGGATTACGAAACATTACTTTGATGGTATATTGAAGAAAATATTTATACCCAGTAAAATGTTTTTCATCAAACGCCCATATCCGGATCTGTCAAATAGCACTGAGGCCCTTAAAGCTAGAGATCCAAACATAAAAAGGAAGTAATTATATATTTTATTTTCAAAATCTTTGTATTTTTGACCGTAAATGATTCTGGGTATCAAAACACAATATTTCACAAATTTATAGTGATTTAGGGTCTTTTTTGGCCTGCAAATCATTGGACCTGCAGATCAACGATTGACTACTTCTGGTTCAAATTTGTATGAACCTCAAGAATTTAGTAGTAGTGGGTTATAATTTAAAAATTAATATCCCCTATTCACACTTTTGTGAATATCCCGGCCCTGATTAGGAAACGTAGTGTGTTTAGAAAACGTAGATTAGGAACTGATTGGGAAACTTAGTAGGGCCGGGATATTCACAAAAGTGTGAATAGAAGATATATCAGTGAAGTAAGCGATCAAAGAATAATTTCAAGAAAAATTCGATATTTTCATCGGCCTTTTTCGATTCGTGAAAGTCTGATTCCCAGTCTTGAATTCAATTATAGGCCAAGTTGACAACATTCAAAAACGTCAATGAAAATCGAAATGTACTTGAACTTCAATATTTGAAAGTTTATATTAATAAATTACGATAATTTCACCAGTATCTGACATAATTGGCGACCTAATTTCAGATTTGACAAACTGTCTGTCAAATTTAAAATAAAGTCGCAAACAGGTTAACCAAATTACTTCGAAACTGATGAATTATTAATTAAATTTTAACTCAATATCTGACATTCAGAATTTTAATTAAGGTGGCATGTTTTACGCCGCATGACAAAATTTCTCCTCTCAGACGGAAGATATTTGTGATTTACAACTGAGGTCACTGCTGAATGAATCTCATTGCATTTTTAATCTAAATTTCAGAAAGCAGCAATTTCTGTGAGTCGCAGACATCAGTTTATTTATAAAGTGTAAGTTGGATAAATTTTCGAAGTGAATTATATTTGTAAAAAAGTACAAATTGTAAAGATTACATTATGTATGGGCATACAGTAAGGCCAGAAAAATGAGTGGATAGTTTTTAGATAAGGATTTTCCGGGTCCGAAATACTGAAAATGTGCAAATTTGAGGTTTTTGGTGAGTTCATAGAAAGATCGAAATTGCACAAAAACTCGTAACTGATGACCGAAAAACAACCAAAAAGCTGTAAAACTTTTGAAATCACTTTTAGAAAAATCGAACTACTCAAAAAGTCTTAAAGGTGTTGTGGGTGCGAAATGTTTAAATATGCAAACAATTAAAAGTAACTTAATTTATTACATGACCAATTTTTCGAAATAATTAGCAATATTTCGGTCCGTCTTCTCTTCACGGTTCGATTAAACACAAAAACCATAGTTAAATTGTTCACCGTCAATAAAACTTGGTGCTTGTTTATAAATGCTTGATTTTTGTTCTCCATCAGGGAATTGTTTCAACATGCAGCATACAAATGAGATGTTTTACTTCAGTTGGGAGCAAATAATATGGCGTTTTAATATTTTTAATTGTCGATAAATCTCTCTCAAAAAATGATTAAAACAGAAATTCTCCATCGTTGTAAAAATACATTTTATAATTTTTAGCCGATCAAAATATAAAAAATTATCAGAAAAAAACATTCAAGTACAGTGTATGTCGTGGTTTTTGCACGATCTCATTTCTTTAAATATTTCAAAAAAGGCGAATGTTCTGAAGCCTTGGAGAGTTAAAACAAGCTGAAATTAACGCATTTTACGACGCTTAATCATTTATGACAAGATCAGTTATAAATAAATTTTAAAACAAAATGATGTTTGTGCATTTTTTTGGAAATTTTTATTATATCACAGACTGTAATTTACAGTACTTATTTTTTGCAAATATTTTGGAATCATCAAAAAAACCTTTGAGCCTGACTAAAAATAATTCTGAGACTTTTTGTGCATTACAGCATAGCTCAGAAAAAATCACGCGACCGTTCATTCAAGAAATAAGGCTCGCCAAAATAGTATGGTTTTTTTTAAGTACTTCAATAACTTTTTGAACAAATTAAGGAACATCTTTAAATAAAACAAACATTAATAAGACTTTTTTTCCGTTACGGCGAAGTCCAAAAACAATCACGTGACCTTCAAATCCCAAAATAAGGTTTGTGTGTTACTAAAGGTCAGTTCCTCGTTTTTTTATCCCAATTAAATGCCTTTTTATTCGTTTCAAAAAAAAATTTCAATCGTGAAGCAAATTGGCTGAATTGTATTTAATAATAGTAAAAATTGTATGTTGATAATTTTATGTTTGCAAAAATTGAGTCTGTGTACAGATACACTTCACTTGTCTACGAGTCAAGCATATTTTGATATCAGTCTCTTGGCATGAAACTTTTGATAAGATTTTTTTACCAGCTTTCCTAATGGTTCGAATTTCCATGTGCATATTCCATGTGCATATTCAAATGTATTCAGAATAAAGTATTCTATCCTGCTACAAAGTTAAAGCCAACTATTAGCCATTTGAAATTGCTTGCATTTAGCTAGATTTACCACCCAAAAAAGTATGACTAATACTTTGGAGACCTATCTTCAAAACCCAAAAAAAATGATTCCGACGATGAAATTTTGTTTTGGAGACACCTGGTGGTCATAATTTGAGTATTGAAAAACAGCTTTTTCGGCTTTGTTAGCCACTTTTTAGGTGTATTTTTCCTTTTTTTTTTGTAAATATAAGGATGGCGTCAAAAAAACGTTAGCTTTATATCGCAATAAAAAAATTTCAATTTTTCGAATTTTGATGAAAATTTTTGGTCATTTTGAAGGAATTTTGATAAAAAATGCGTTGGCGAATTTTTCAAAAAAAAATTCAAAATTCGGTATTTCACCTATTCACCTATTTTCATATGCTAATATAATTGTGGGTTGAAGGGGGTATACGACTCTGATTTAATAAAGGCCTCAGAGGCATTAAAAATGCTCCAAATTGATACGGGCTGATAATTGAGTGTACTGAGAAACCAATCATCAAAAAAATTTTTCGAAATTTTTGCATTTTTTTCTAAGTATTTTTTAAATGATGAAGTTGAAAAATAATGTTTGCTCAAATTTGACCACTGAAACTTCAACATATCGACTTGACGTTAGCCAACTTTCTCATAAGTGCTTCACTGACTTTCTTTCAAGCCAACTTTGGAAAAAATCGAAGCACTTTTTTCGGAATTTTCTTCGAAAATGACCAAAAAAATCAAATTTCGAGTTTCAGCTGTCAATTGCAAAAAAGGTTGTGTTCATCTCTAAGATATATGTTCTGAGGAGCACTTGATAAAAATTTGAGCCATTTTGCAAATATATCCTCGAGGGAGAAAGATTTTGAAGTCTGAAATTGTGAAAAAACGTCGGTTATTTGGCGTTCTAAAATTCTTCAGTCACCGGATCATTAAAAGATTGTGTTTAAAGTTTGAAATACTACCGTCACGTTACATGGGAAAATTTGAGCTCAATTTGATATCAATCACGAAACTTCATGGTCGTTATTTACTAAAATTTATTTTTTAAGTTTCACCTACGTTTCTCTCGGGTCCACGAAAGAGATCGTTTTAATATTTTGGACCTTACTGGCTGTTAGTTTCTAAATTTACGTTTGGAAACTTCCTGGTTCTTAACTACTTATTTTTTCGGTTGGAAACTTCCTGCGTGCTAATTACTTATTTTCTCGTTTCGAAACTTCATGGCCGTTATTTACGAAGTCTTATTATTGCTATCAAATCTAGAAAACATCTCTGATTTCCGGTTCGATTAACTTAGGTTTGTTTTTTAAATAGCTTTATTTCCCAAGTGAATTTTTCAGAGTTATTACTAACGACAATAACCGAACGAATTAAATAAAGCCCAAGTGTCATTCTGTTAAAAATTAAATAGGGAGAAGATTTTGAGAGGTAGATTTTGTTAGATTTTTGAGAAAAATGACACGATAACATTTCATGGGCGAACCAAAATAGAATAAACTTCAATATCTTATAATATTCGCCTAAATAATTCCAAAACAATAACGGTGGAAAGCCTTGAGAGAAACGATCAAAAATTAAGAAATCTGCGTCTGTTTTGTGTTTCTTACATTGGCTCTCGGACCCCTCCTTAATACTCAGTCCAACCTTTAATTTTTTTGCGAATGTGTAAACTGAGTAAATAACGGTCATGAAGTTTTGAAACGAGAAAATGAGTAATTACCACGCAGGAAGTTTCCAACCGAAAAAATAAGTTGTTAAGAACCAGGAAGTTTCCAAGCGTAAAATTTAGAAACTAACAGCCAGGAAGGTCCCAAATCTTATAACGATCTCTTTCGTGGACCCGAGAGAAACGTAGGTGAAACTTAAAAAAGGAATTTTAGTAAATAACGACCATGAAGTTTCCTGATTGATATACCGTCTGGGAGGAGATAGATTATGCAGTTTGGAAAAGGTCACCTTGTTACGATACTGTACCAATTGATGTGAGGGTCAAAAATAATTTGTGATGTACTTTTTCGGAAGATCAAGGATAAATTTACAAATGAGCATTTTCGGTTTTTTCTCATGAGCTGATATTTTTCAGTATATTTCACCGAGAAAATGTCAAATTAGAGTCGTATACCTAGCGTGTCCACCAATCGATTTTGGGCAAAAATCGACCAGTGAGAATTAATTATCGGCATATACTAGTTTGTGTAGAATTTTATTGCGCTTGAAAAACATTATATCCCCTTTTATCGGCCTTCGGCCGATTCGGGGCTCATTGTTCAACAAATTCAAATTTTAAACATTTAATCCCCTTTTATCCCTTCGGCCGATTCGGGGCTCATTTTTCAACAAAATTAAATTAAAAACATATATCCCTTATCGGCCTTCGGCCGATTTGGGGCTCCTTTATATGGTATTGAAAATTGTTCATGTTCAACAAATTTAAATTTTTAACATTCAATCCCATTTAATCGGCCTTCGCCGATTCGGGTCTTTGATATGGTATTTGAAAAATCATATGAATGTTTTGTTATTTTCGGTCAAAATTAATTGGAAATATTCTGAAAATTTTTTCATTTCTTTGTTCAAAATTTTCGAACTTTTCTGGATATCACCAGCTGAAAATATTGAGAATGCCAACTTTTCACAATCATTATATTCAGTTATTGAGATAAATATATTAGCTTCCAGTAGGTTTAATTATATAACGAAAACTTCAAGTTTTTGAGAATTCTTGATTTTTTCTAAGTATTTTTCCACGACTGGAAAAAAATATTGATGAAAATTTTTTCGCAGACGTTTTGCGATTGAAAAAAAAAAAAAATTTCGAAATTTTTTTTTCATTTTTTTAAAATTGTCTGAAAAGTCTGCAAAAAAATTTAGCACAATTTTTTTTCCCTGGTTTATAGAACATACTCCGGAAAAATTCGAAATTCACAAAAAGTGAAATATGACACATCTATCTGCGATATATGTACCAAAAATGGTACTAAACTAAGTTCACCAGGCGGTTAATTGGGATAAAAATTTTTTGTCGGCATCAATGGCATCCCTTTTTTCTCTACTTTACGTTTTTTTCTCGAAAATCGAGGTTTAGGACCAAAAATCATAATTTTAAATTTTTATATTTTTTTTCAAAAGCTGTGTTAATTTTCATTGATAAGTGACGTTGACATCAATACTACCGATTTGGCATCTGTTTTATATTAATTTAATACTGAAAAACCGAAAAATCGCTATAATTTGATCACGTGACTACCAAAAATTTTTTCAAATTTTTTTTTCCATTTTGCAATATATCATTTCCCCCCAAGAAGTTTCGGAACAATCCACCCATTATTTCTATATGTCAAAATTAATGGTGGACACGCTACGTATACCCCCTGAAAAGTCAATTTTACTCCTGGGTATGACCCTATTCATACCCTTTCAAGATTTAAAGCAACTCTAGAATTATGATCTTTTCCTACAATTTATGTTTTCAGGGTGTCGCGACATGTCGTGAATGGCAAAAGCACCGTGCACTGTAGGATGTCACCTGTCGAAGCTAATATAGAGACTAAGAGGGTTATTATTAATGACTTATTAAAAATCCGAAGATGCCATTTTTGATGATTTTTCTGAAGAAAAACATGAATTTTTTTTTCAAGTTTTCGAAATCCAAGATTTTCAAATGACTGGAAATGACTCAATATCGGTATTAAATGAAAGAGTACAAAATATAAGATTCGACGGATGACACACTAGTGTTGTGGTGTAGTTTCAAGTTTGCCTCAAGAGGTAGCTCAAACGTTTCGGTAGAAATATTTTCACTTCTAGATTAATTATATCTATCGCCTTGATTTTGACTTGAAATCACAGTGAATTTAGTCTGAATTACATTTCGTGGAATGCAGTGGGTAACGACTCGTTACTAACGAGTGAAAGCACTTCTACACTTCTGTAAAGTCAATTTTTTAATTGTGAAATTCAGAATTCTAGATCCGCTGAAACTTGATTTTAAGAAAAATGTTATTTCAAATATTCAATAATTTCAAATCACATAATTTTTAAATTGTGAAACTAAGAATTTAAGAGAAAGTTTAATAATTCAAGTGATGAGTAAAATACAAATAGGTAAGATAATTTACGATGGATAACCCTACTTTCCTTGGTATTTCTCGATTTCAAGTTGAATATAATACAGGGGGCAATATCGGCGAATTTGCCGAAAAACCTACGCAATTTGGCAAAAAATTTCCTGCGAAAAAACCAGTACAAAGGAGGGCCAATATCGCCGAATGTGGTAATATCGCCGAAATTTTCTGGCAAATAACTTTCGGCGATATCCTTTTCCCAACGGAACTCCATCTTAAAAACGCTTACTATCTCTATAGCGCGTGTTCGAATCCCACTAATGTTGTCTTAGTGATTATCTTGAATATGATTATAGGCAAGGGTCTTGATAATAGAACCGCTAAATTTTATCGGTGTGTAATCACTCAAGCAATCACTAAGAAAGTCACTTAGACATCATCAGTGGGACTGGAACACGCGCTATAGAGATAGTAAGCGTTTTTAAGATGGAGTTCCGTTGGGAAAAGGATATTGGGCCCTCCCTGTACCTGAATTATTTTTTTACTGATATATTATCGGCCCAAACTAAATATAATGTGACCACTGAAAAAATTAACTTTACCACTGAGTGTCCGAAACGCAGATTCATTAACTCTTGGAAGAAAACAAAAACAACGAGACACAGGGCCCTGCAGGGAATACGGAGAGTTTTTTTTATAAATGGTGTTTTAACAGTTAGCGACCGTGCTTAGAGTAGGATGGGAAATGCGATTTTCAACTTTCTTTGCGCTTACTTTTGCTTTTAGAAGTACTAAATAAGACGCCACGAGTTCAAACAAATATACGAAATTTTTTTTAAAGGTTTTATAGTCTAAGACTATAGGCTATAGCCTATAGGTCAAACTTTGACCTCAAAAGTCACAAAAACCAGTTTTTCACGATTTATAAATGGAAAAAGACCATGCCGTTTGTGCTCTTCCATATCATGTACCGAATACAATGAATCAAAATTGCCGCGATCGGAATACAAACCAAATGTGTGTAGTATTCAGTGTATTGGTAAGCTATATGAGGGGGTCGTGACTCACGACTCGTGAAGACTCAAGTGACGCATCTGCCTCATTTTAAAAATGGTGAGGTCATCACCATCCCCTGATATAGCTAACCAATACACTGAATACTACACATATTTGGTTTGTATTCCTATCGCGGCAATTTTGATTCACTGTATTCGGTACAGGATATCGATCAAAGCGCCATCAAAAAAGATAAATTCTAAAAAAAAATTCGAATCGGAGTTGCGGAGAGGGGTCAAATAACACTTTTCAAATTCTAATTTTGTCATATTTTTTGGTTTATTCACTTTTAAGGGGCATGAATCGGACAATTTTTGATAAAAATTTTTTCACTCTAATCACAACTAATGAACTAATCACCTCATAAAATTTTTGTCGGACCAATATAACAGCATAAATTTGAGCATTTAATTTTTTTTCTCTTGGGTATTTTGAGATTTTTGGATGAAAATTTTATTACTCGAATCACAACCAATAACATGATTACCTGAAAACAAAAGTTTTTTGTCCGACCAATATCCTAGCATAAATTTAAACATTAAAATTTTTAGATTTTTGTGTTTTTTTTCAGTTTTAAGGGTCATAACTTTTAAAATTTTAAATGAAAGTTTTTTCTACTTCAACGATCACCTGACAAAAAAAACTTGGTCCCAACGACAACAAAAAAGCAATTTTATACAGTCCCGTCGCGAAAAATAGGACCTTTTTAAAACTCAAATATCTTTTGTGAGAATTAAGTGGACATCTATGTTTACGATCGCACATTGCAGTTCGTAACCTTGAAATTTATAAAAGTGATAAATTTCTAGAAAATATATAAAAACCAACCGTTTAATGCATAAAACCTAATTGCTGCTATTTCTCTCCATTGATCTATTTCGTGATATCCACGTATCCGAAAATTACATAATGCCGAAATTCTTTACAAACGCATCAGAAAATATTTTTAAATTCATCTTAATTACCCAAATTTTTTTTGAACATACCTTGCTATAGTTAAATATTGGCAAAATGTAATTTTTTTAGAAACCGGACTATTTCTCACGAACGCCATATGCTATTTTTTTTCTCTTTTGCAGATAATCTTCTCAAATCTCTAAGCTTACTTTGCATCAGAGAAAATTTAAATTATTTTATCAGAATTCTCGCACTCCCTTTTTTTATGCAGATATACTGCGCGCCATTATTACATTGATTAGGCTAAAGATTGAAATATTGAAAAAGGGGAAAAAATCTTAACAATTATAATATTAAGGTACTTTCATTTATGGGTATTTTTTGCTGTGATTATTATTCTTTGAAATTTGAGACTATCCTACGTCTAGAATTTTAAATTAATTATTTTTGCAAGCAAATCCGATATTCTAGAACTAGTTATTCGATAGTAATAAACTTTTTTTTGCTTGCAATCAATTTCTCGTGTGCTGGATGGTCAGATACAAGACAAATAATACCGAATTTGAGACCGTGGTCGAAAATAACCACTGCACCCACAATCTCCTTAAGGGGGTATGCGACTCTGACTTTCTGCCGGTATTGTATCAGACAAATGGCTAAAATCGAGTCCAAATGTTTTTAAAGTGCAAAACAAACCAAATGAACTCAAAAAAATTCGAAATTTTCGAACTTTTTCTCGCTTTTTCAGATTTGTTTCCTAATTATGTTTGTAGCTTCAAACATATTCGCTCATTTGACGCGTTTATAATGAAAATTTCGATATGCCATAAAAACGTTTTTTCATCAGTTAATTGTCAGCTTGATTTTAGTGGTATTGTCAGTCTCATCACGTGACATTTTTTCCGACATTTTTCCAGAAATTAACCAAAAAAACCTATTTCTGATTCTAACAAGCAATTTCAGAAAAACTCGCGCTTATCTCTTAAAAATGTTATGAGGCCTACCTAGTAAAAATTTGAGCTTTTTTAAATATTTATCCGCGGAGGAGATAGATTTTAAAGTCTGAAATTGCAAAAAACGTCGGTTATTTGCCGTTCTAGAATTGGTTAGTCATCTCATCAAAAAAAGCTCGGGCTTAAAGTTTGACGTGCCATCGTTACGTCTTTTGTGAGAATTTGAACCAATTTCGATGTAGCGCCTAGGAGGAGATAAATTTAAAAGTTAAGGAAATGTCGTCTTGTAAAAATATAATAAAAACAAGTGCTAATATCAAAAATAATTCTTGATGTACTGAGTCGCAAGATCAAGGATAGATCTACAAATGAATATTTTCAGTTTTTTTCATGAGCTCTTAGTTTTCAATATAATTCACCGAGAATATGTCAAATCAGAGACGCATACGCCCTTAACAAGTACACTTAACTGGTTAAGTAGCGCCTGTTGGATATAAATAAATATAANGGATAACAATCCCAGACTTTTAATTTTGTCAGAGTTTTTTATTTTTATTATTTTAACGATTTCTATGTGTAAAATAATCCTATCCACTATACATTTTGTATTTTTTGGATAGGATTTCTTAATTTTTATTATATTTGAGTCATTTATTATTAGTCATTATTATGAACCTTATCGAGGGTGGTGAAACTAATATGTTTTTAATAATTTCATTCAAATTTCAAATCACTCAAACATTTTTGACTTAACAACTTCACTATCGGACTAATCGATCTATCTAGAGATTTCAGTCGTCATAGAGCATGAGCGGTGGGGATCGAAGTGATATGCGGAGAATAATACTGCATCGATCCGCAGACAGACTGCATTTACAATACGAAGACGGGTTTAGGGAGGAGATTTTCGACAAGGAGAGGATAAGGTGGCTGATGCTCGAAGGACATGCTTTAGTAAGTCTTTCCTTTTTTATATTCCAATCATTACTAAAAACAACCAGAATAAACAACCAATCTGGATCATTCGTGAAAGTACGGTTTTTGAAATCGAAAAAATGTTAATTTTTTGATTCTGGAGATGTTTTTTTATGTAAAATATTATACTTCTAAAGTTATATGTAGCACGTTTCGGATGGGATAACTTTTACTGCTCCAAATTAGTCGGCCTTATTTAAGTTTTTTTGACAAAAAAATTTTCAATAAAAAATTTTAATTGTTGTTTTTAATGTCAGTTCCATTTATACGTGTATAATTGTTCGTCACATTCAACTGTTATTGCATTTTTTTGTAAAAAAACCCCAAGGTAGCTTTTTTAGGTACCCCAACCTTTGTCCCCATGCTATTTTTAACAAAGCAAGATAACTCAAAACGGACTTATGCATCCAACAGCCAAGAAAAAATGATTGATCAAAAAAGATTTTCGAATTTTTTTATCGGACATCCGGTAATACCGGAAATCGAACGGCGAAAATTCGAAAAACGACGATTCTGAGAAAACTGCCCATAGCGTAAATTCACTATTTCGACTCCTAGTATAGATTTTTGATGAAAAAAATCTTTTCGGCAAACATTTCTTTTTCATATGACCTTTCTAAGGGGGTCAAATTACAGGTTTTTGTTAATTTTAATTCCAAGGTTTCATCGCACATAAAAGTATACTTTCTAGCACAGTTTGTCAAGAAAAATATTCTGGCAATAATATTTTTGTAACATGACACCCACGAGGGGGTCAAATTACAGTTTTTTATTACTTTTAACTAAAGGTCTTATTGTCAAGGGCATGAATCCCAAAGCCGAAAATCTTCTGTGTTTTTTTAAAAAAAACTTTTTTAGAGTAATCCCCAACAGTTCAAACAGGAAGAGCAAGACTACGCCAAACAGGCAGCCGAGAACATGATCTGTTGTCATGTCAAGTATCCTGAAACCTTTCAAAATTCCAGGGTTAAACTTTTTGACGCGATTTACTCCTCCGAGGCTCGTTATTTACGATTGTGTAAATACCACCCAGGCATAGTAAGAACCTCCCGATGGACTCGAGATAGGGTAACTGGGTATCCTTCAGGTTTTCCGCAAAGACTTTTCAGAATCGAGTATATCTGCGAAATGATTCATTATCATTTCGATATAATCGATTTTGAGCATTCCTGTATGAAGGAAATGATAGCTCTTCGGCACATGGCAACCAACCTCTCCCGGATCTATATGGTTAGTAGTCCATTACCAAAACCTTCTAGGATTGTCATTTTAGTTTTGCAAAACAATAATTATTTTTATTTTTTTGTATTATTTTAGTAAACCTGACAAACAGTTTCAGCTTATAGACTGATTATTTTCAAAAAGAGAGTTTTCAGGTTTCTCATTTTGGGTCAATCTGATTTTATTTCAACATTACTGGGTTTCTCCGGGGGTAACTAGTTTTAACACTGCAACCCCTCAACGGAATCCAGTCTTCACGAAAAAATCTAAAGATGAAAAAAACCCCACTTTCCAAAAAGATCTTTTTTAGGGCATTCAAAATCACTAACACCTTTTTTTAGGATCATGATTTCATCGGACCGTCCATTCAGGCTATTCGTGGATACTTTATGAATGAGATCAATCTTCTAGAAATCGTGAGTAGCAACATCTTCAGATTATAAAACCCTCGGCTTGAAAAAATCTTTGGTCCTATTTATCGGGCACCAACAACCCCTTTAATTTAGATCGAGAACACTGAGATCATCTCATCAGTATACTAGGATCCAAACCGGCTGAGTTTAGCAAATCAATTCGGCTATATACAGGGCTATGGGTCCTATTTTTGCAGAATAATCGTTTTTATATTGAGAACAAGTCTCCTTTTAAATGGGCTGCGAGACGCCATTTTCAAATTATTCTCTTCAAAAAAAACGTAACTTTTTTATCAAAAAAATGGTTAAGCCCAAAAAAATTTGAAAAAACATGATTAGCTTTCATTGTTTTCATCTCATAATTTATTTTTATTTTTTTTATAATTACCAAAAAAATTTTCTTAGGCTCTCGACAATGTTTGGGAAAACAAAGTCATCTCTATGGATCAGGAGGTTGTTATTGCCATGCAAAAATTTTGTGACATTTTCGATCGAGACCAGACCCAACCCGATCGATTGGTAATTACAAATGTTCCCTATGTGATCGATATACATTATGAGTCCGATCCCATAAGGGCTGAATTGGTAAAGCCACTATATTTAAAACGGCCAATCAAGACTCGCGTAATTTATTTTCGTGACTTAATTGATGACCCTGGATCGGACTCCGATTCCTTATATGAGGTATCGGTATCTACTGATGGCTACTCAATGCGTCCTCGGCTGACATTTCCCTCCCCCTCCGAATTCAGCGAGGAGGAAACAACTGGTGACTCACTGTTAAAATAGGTATGATTTTCTATTTCTTTTTTTAGGGTTTTTTTAAATTTGAGTCCAAAAACGTGACCTCTCCGATTTTTGATTTTTAAGGAACAAAAAAAATGGTCTGATTTTCTTCAAAAACCTACCTCTTCAATGTTTCTATATTTCAATAAATATGGTTTTGGGTGTGAGGGGGTTAAAGTGGCTATTTTTTTTTATTATCAAAAATTTCGGACAAAATGCGGAAAATTTTTATAATGCTTTGATGTCTTTTGAAAATTTTACGAATTCAAAAATAAAAAAATCGGACTCAAATCTTTCCTAAAATAGACAAAAATTATTTTTATTGGTAGATGCACATTTATTCTGGTTCAGCTAACGGTGAAATGACTCGGTTATTTGATTTGTACAGATCAGATAAAATTGTTTATTTTACGAAATTAGGTCAGAATTGTTTCCTACTTAATTATTGGTTCACAAGAACAATTTATACTTTTTAGTTAAAGTACAGGATTCATCTATTTTGACCCTCATTTTCACGAATTTCTTGCAAATTTTTCCTCAATTTGAACTTTAAACTCCTCTAGAAATAAAAAAGTAAAGANAGTAGGTTCCTGGCTAAGTATGGAGGTAAAAATACTACCAGTCATCTTCAAATTGTCCATATTTTCAGAAAAAAATAGTCAAAATTAAATCTGGAAAATTTGTTGGTTTAGCCTCATTTCATGAGGGGTACCCCCTTAAGGGGGTACTAGTTGCTGGAATTGATTTTTCTCGGTTGAATATTAGCCAACCAGGGCTTCGATGATATTATTGAGATTAGCTAGTTTGTGGAACTAGCCTTTAGCTTGTGGAAAATGAAACTAAATTTGTTTTGTATGCATACACTCCTTCACATATAAGCAACACAAGCGCACCTAAGCCAAAATTGTAAAACTATTTCTTCCCAGGTTTTATGTCAAAATTAGCTGCAATTTTGAAATAACGCGTTATAACGTGTAATTCTGGTAGGCCAAACTTTATCTCGGTCAGTTTTTCGAATTTCAATCTAGTTTTTATTTAAATATGGAGAAAACTACCTTAGTTTATTTTGTTGAAATTAGTTTCGTGATGGTCCAAAGAGAAGTTTTAATTTATTGCATTATATTGATTTTTTCTTCATAGAAAATTTTTCGTTTGAAGGCAGTACGCGACGCCATTTAGTAAATTGCAAACGTCTTTTTTGAGCTGAACTACAGTCCATCGTTTTCACGACTTGCCTGTCCGAAAATTGAAGTTTTGCAGTGTTTGATAATACAATCATTTTTCGAGCTGAGAACAGATTTTTTTCATTTTTTATATATTATGTTGCAGATTATTATATCTAAAACTCCCGAACTAAATGAGAACAGAAATTTCAAATTTTGTCTATTTTTTTAATAACAACGTCTTAAAATGTGTTTTTTTGAACACACGTCGTTTTCTCTGATTTAAAACTCGAATTTGGGTCAAAACGGTTACCAAAAAAAAACTTTTTTAGAAATCGTATTTGCCGAAACTAAATGAATTTTTTTTTGATATATTTTTCGGGGAGAAAATTTCTTCACCTTGAACAAAATATTTTTCTTATCACACCGATCTAAGTTAATGCTTGAATAAAATCGAAGTCCCCGTTATCACCAGATGTTGATATCGCTCTTTTCATTCATCCGGGATTCTACTTCACAACGATTTTCGCCTTTTATCGATTAGGAATATTCATAAAAAATAAAGACAAATAAAGTCTCCAATAAAGGCGAAACTCATATATTTTTTATGAGATAAGAAATTCCAATTTTTAATATTTCGTTTTTATTTTCCTAGTTAATCGTTTTGTTTGTTTTATTGAGACTACCACAGTGGTAGTACCACTCGGACAAAAATTAGCAAATTTAACCATACTGGATGAGTCATCTGTTTTGTATGGCTTTATCTGTTCTTGCTCTCTGGTCCAATCAGAAAGAGGGAAGGAGCGAGAATTTGCCTTATCTTTTTGGTCCGCTCAAAACCATACAAAACAAATAACTCAACCAGTGACAAACTCGGTCGTCTGAGCGTTTCAAAGTTTTAAACTTCGACAAAATAAGGCCAATTTTGGTAGTTTTTAACCGTAAATCTAAAATTAACTGTTGAATTTGACTGGGCCGAGGCTATCGCCGAAAAGTATGTTGGAATAAAGTCGGTCGTGCCGAAATTTGGACAGCCTAGACTACACCTTTGAAATATCATCGTGAATTCATACTACCAATTTGGAATCCAAATTTTGGATACGAGAAATAAAGTTTCTCTTGCGTTAAATTAATCTATCTCGTGATTTTTTTAATAAGGGAATTCGGTCAGAGCCTAAGTCTGACAAACGACTGTTAACAAAGTGATATCCTGTTTCAATTCTTTCTGTTCGAAGTCGAAGAACTACACTCGTGTGTATAATTCAGTGTTGAATACATATATATATTTTGAGATGGTGATATGGAGGCTCTAGGCTGTGATAGGCTGAATTATACACACGAGTGTAGTGCTTCGACTTATCACAGAAAGAATTGTAACAGGTATTCCTTGTTTCCACGGTACACTGTAAATGATTTTTGCTACCTAAGCATGGATAAATAATTTTAAATCCCTCAGATATAATTAAAGTATCAGGTAAAACAAATAATCGTCAGATGTAGGATTTTGTCACAGATATCCTGTTCAGAGTGAAAAACACAAAAATGCTAAGAATGTACTAGACTGGTAAATAAGCCAAAACCAACCAATGTTGTAGGCTTGGTTTTAGCTTGGCTTGGTCATGTAACATGACTCATGTCTAAAATTTTAGAAGCTTGGTTTGATTGAGCTTGGCTTGAAATAAGCGAAAACGGCTTAGAAAAAATTGTGCCTAGATTATATCGCTCAAACTAAGCACAAATATCTAATGAATAATAAAATAAAGATAAAGTTGGTCCGCATCGGACAATTTTTTTATTTTCTTCTGAGATTACTTAAATTGTTCAATTATCAGTTTATATTAAAAAATTGGGAATCGGTCTGATTTGGACCATTTTTTTGTTTAATATTTTTGCTCAGTTTGAGCTGTCTAAGTACTCGATCGGATGAGTCGTTTTCAAAAGACGAATTAGATAAAAATTTTGGCTGAAAAAGTGGCTGAAAAGCCCCAGCAAGTACCGTAATAGATATAACAAGTCTCAAAATTGATTTGATGTCTATGAGTAATAGACTATAGAGTCTAGTGGTATGGCCGTCATTTTCACCTCTTAACCGAATTACTTTAGACTGACCTTATTTTCGTTTTGTTATATATGTATATTCGGGTCATAGTCTATGAGTCATAGACTATGACTCATAGACATTAAATCAATTTTGAGACTTCTTATATAGTGACTAGACTCCAAATCAAATCAAAGGGGATATACTTTATACTGTATAAAGGTGAGTTCAAGGGCAAAAAAAAATATATAATTTATTGATTATCCGATATATAATTTATACGATTATGTATGATATTATATATTGCGAATATAGGAATTATCTGTTTATGAAACAAAGTTCGAATTTTGGCGGAAAAATGTATATTTTTTTTATAAATTTTAACTCTAAGGTTCGCATTATAAGTTATTCTGCAATTAATATGATTTTCTTCTCCAAATAATTGCTGAATCAAACGAAATTGAAATGTAATTTTCAAAGTTTAGTCATATCAGATTTTTTATTCTTGTTTGCATCACAATCGGTGATCTTATCATCGAAAATTACCCTTTGAGTCTTTCTCAGCACGCGTGCATAACTTTGAGGAAGTTACCAATGAAATCGCGGAAATCTTGAATTAAAAGTCGACAATCCGAGTATTGTGAATTGGGACACTGGCTCAAAAGTTATGACGCGTGCTGAAAAGACTCAATAGGGCATAATTGTCGATATGCCTGTACACACCTGGTTAGAAAATGCTGTTGGTAGATTTTTTAAGGCTTAAATATCCCTTTTATCAACTTTTTGGTTAGAAATGCGTAGCGGACCACAAAACGTTAAATCACAACGTTAAAAGGAGTAGTGCTACGCATCTAACCAAAAAGTGATAAAGGGATATACTAGAAAAAATCTCCCAACAGCATTTTCTAACGTACCGGAGCAACTACGGTAAGTGTGATAAAGGGATATCAAAATGATATGTAATCATATCAAAGATAAGGTACTATAGGAGGGCCGATATCGCCGAACTTGCCGAAAAAACCTACTTAATTTGACGATTTTTTGCTTAAATAATTCCTGTGTCAATATCGCCGATTGTGCCATATGTCGCTGTGCCATATATATATGTCGCTGAATGTGACAAATTCCCGATTTTTTTGAGATTTATATTACAAATTACTTTGTAGGCGTCATTAATGACGTTTTCAGGACTGAATTTTCCAAGTCCACTTTTGCAACTTTTATTTGATTGCGTTTAGTAGAGTATTTAATTCTACGCATTTTGGTGATTCACTAAATTCTACCCTTTTGTGAAACTCTTTAAAAAATTGTTCGTATAAGACGTCATTTCGAACGCGTACGCGTTAAAAACGCGGCGTTTTTCATTTTTTAAACAAATTTTTTTATTTCTGTTCACATGTCATGACGCCGAATGTGCCAATATCGCTGAATTTGCCAATATCTCCAAAATTTTTCGTCAAAAAACTTTTGATGATATTGCCCCCCCCCTGTATCAGGTTCTACTTTTGCGTTCGGGTTTGACCAACTTTTGACACATGAGAGGACCGGATTTCAAAGTGACTTCACGGTAGGCACGCTGAAATTCAGATACGCTTTTAAAACTGTTTTTCAGAAATTATGCATTATGCAAAATCACGCTTTCATGTAAATAAGTTAATTGCAAGAAATGAGTTATTTCGTTATAAATTCTATATTTCTCATATTAAATTGATCTGGCATATCGTTTTCATCTGGATTTAATCCGGATGAACCAGTAATAAGGATATTTCTGCCTAAGAAGGTTTTAACCTTATTATCTACATGCATTGCTCAGTTTATTTCGAAAAAAGGCCGAGTCGTTTCATTAAAATAAAGTCAAATGAGATTTTTGATGAAATCTGAAATAGTAATTGAATAATCCAAAAGAAATAATCATGAGAGAAATTGACATCGAGGAATTTAT
>SCLH01000023.1:388800-399003 GCA_004367855.1 Oikopleura vanhoeffeni
TTTTTTTTAAGAATTTTCACGATAAGTTAAAATTAAGTCAAGTACAAAAATGAGTAGAATTACGTACTCCACTAAACGCAAGCCAAAAAAATTCAAAAAATGAAATTCGGGATATTTGACCTCGAAATATGACGTCATTCATAACGCACTCACAGTAATTTGAGATGAAAACCTGAAACCCCCACGCAAATTAGGCGATATGGACACTAGTAAGACTTAAGCTAAAAATCGTAAATTGCATAGGTTTTTTCGTCGGTATTGGGCCGGCGATATATGGACTCCGTGCCCTGTATGTGATTAATTTTTTCAAAGCCTGATGGGCGTTCCTCTCAACTGAGTTTCGAACTACGATAACCTTTCGAGGTCAAAGTTGGTGAATCACAAACTCCAAAATTGATTGAATTGTAATGGAAAAGTTGAACTTTTATCATGCCTTTGAACCTGTTCAACCTAAAAGAAACCTTTTAGATCAATTCTCAATTTTACGTCTTGTTTGCATATTTTATAAGGTTATAATATCAGTATACGATCGCAAACCAAAGAGTTCAATAAATATATTCAGCAAAATTATACAAAAAAAGTGAATGTGAAGACCCCAATCTGAATTTCGTCGATGATGGGAAAAAGAAGGGCCCAGCTTGAACAAGCTTTCAAAAGACATATTTGTAAAGAATCCTGATTTAGCCTCTCTGCGGGGCACTGGTGCCATTATCAGGTCCTGGTATAAAAAGGATGCCGCCTTAATTAAATGTCCCAGACTCCGAAAAATTCAAGCTCAGGTTCAGAAAGAGATATTAAAAATCAACAATTCAGTTATTTCATAAACCATCACATTAATAGAGAAATCAGGTGACTTTACAAAAGCGCAAAACTGGATCAAAATTGTAATCCATAACTTCGACAGGAGTATATCGAAAATCCTGCCTATGCGTCGAATTTTATCACGCGTCATAGCTTTGAGAAAGTGACCAATGCGATCACAGAATTCTTAAATTTAGTCGATAATCGTGTGATATGATTGAACACATTCTCAAAGCTATGACGCCTTATAAAATTCGACGCATAGGCAAGATTTTCGATATGATATGTGCCTAAAAAATGAAAAAAAAGGATAAGAATGTTTAAAAAATAAAAATTTGTGATTTTTTTTAACCAAATTATATAAAAAAAATTTTTCTACTAATTTTTGCTTTTTATTCATTGTTAACCCCCACCGGTTTGAAAGGTTATATTAACCACCTGCATATCTGTGTTTTAAAACACACTAGTATTCAAACTTGCCAAAAAGAGATAAATATAGATTTTCTTCTAATTCAAAACCGCGAGAGCGTGACCGCAACGAATTTTCGGTTAAAACAGAATAAACTATTGTTAGATAAGTTTGAAGAAAACATTTTAGTAATTTGAAGGTGAAATTTAACCATTCAAAATGCGTGAGCCGAAAAATGTTTATTTTAAAGTATTTCATTCAGTTCTTATCTTCCGGAAACTTTTCATTTGTCTATCTAAGAGAAAATTTCATGGGCGACAATTTGTACTGAATGAAATTTCTTGCGCGCGATGTGAACCTACTCAATTCGTCAATTCAAAATTTTGACCGCCGATTACACCACCAGGTGGTGCCGTGGGTAAAAATTCATAATGCCAAAATTCTTGAAATTAAAAATAAGGGGAACTTTCGGGGGTCTGTTCGGATATTCCGCCGGCCAAAATAATACTTTCCCAAAATATTTTTGGTCTTTGAGTTTTAAAACACAGATATGCAGGTGGGGGTTAACTAAGGTAGGAACGGCAATCTTTTTTCCAAACATTTTTATTATGATGTTCTAATCGTAGCCGTAGAAAAAAAATTCGTTTAGCACAAAAAAGGTTGTAAGCTACAGGCTAAAAATTAAACCTTTTTTTTCAAAATGGCCGATGTTAAAGCTTGAGATTTTTGTTTTTTCGAGAAAAATTTCAAAAAGAATGTTTAACCTAAACAAACGCAATTTAAAAGTGGTTTTTCATTTTAACTCGAACAGAATCCTAAAATAAAAATATTCTAGACTTTTAAGTTTAATAATAAAGAAAAAGTGCGTTTATAGTAACGCGTGACCATGTAGTTACTCTGGGAGTTAAGGGTGTAACCGACGGAGGCTGTATCTCGAGATCCATACATAGTAGAAACTTATTTTTCGTGCATTCGAAATTTTGTCATCGGTTTTCTTCTGAATCAATCAAAATTTTTCGAATTTGACCAAAAAAATTTCGGAAATTCGAATTTTTCCTAAGTATTTTTTTCAGTATTTATGCTATATTTTTTTAACGCTATGATCGATAACCTTAATTTAACTTGCACCAGGTAGCCTGCAATGTAATCTTGCACTCCACTACAGAAAAATTTTAGAAATCTCAAAAAAAATTTTAACAATATTTTTTTAGATGGTGAAATTTGACTTAACCGACGGAGGCTGTATCTCGAAATCCATACATAGTAGAAACTTAATTTTTATTGCATTCGAAATTTTGTCATCGGTTTGCTTTAAAATAAATTAAAAAATTTGATTTGACAAAAAAATTTCAGGAAATACATTTTCTAAGTATTTTTTTCGTATTTATGTAGTATTTTTGTGAACGCTTTGACACGACTTTAATTTTACTTGGAAAAGTTAGCCTGTTAGTTAATCTTTCAGACCAATAAAAAAAATAAGAAAATCGCCAAAAAAAGCTGAAAATATTTTTTAAATCCTGAAATGGTCAACATTGTATGGTACCTGAACTTTGCACATGTGTGCATCAAAAACTAAATCAGATATCGAGAAACCCAGCTAATAGTACCACGTCTCTATCGATTGCGAAGATGACCTGTGCTGGAAATGATTTTAACAGAGATTGAAGATACCGAAATCGGCAAATTTAACGTGTAAATTTCATCGATTTCGAGCAAATAGATCTTAAATCGAATTTCTGACNGCAAAATGATTTTATCGCTTAAAAGCCGAAAATTGGCTTTTTGGACCGGTACTACTACCGGTACCGTCATACAAAAACTTTTTGTTACTTTTTTTGACAAATTTAGACATTTATCTCCAACATACTGTAATTTCAACAGTGTACGACTTTTCCTCATCAAACTACAAGCGTTTAAAAAACAGTAAAATTTTAAAAAAATTGTACTGAACGTGATATGTTTTCAAGGTCTACAATTTAAACATAATTCAAATTGGGTTAACATGGAAAATTGCCGTTCCTACCTTACTGTGAACCAGCTTAAGAAAAAATACGCTAAAGATCGAAAACACCGCAGTGTTTTTTCTTAAAAAGTTATACAGCAGCGTGCGGCGTATAGGTGAAAGCTTTTTCGCCAAAAATAGCGTAGGTTGCGTATATTTTTGCGTGGATTGCGTAGGTTTTTGCGTAGGTTATTGCGTGAGTTTCACCTTTACGCCGCACCCTGCTGTATGATGAACGTGAAACTAGAAACCGTGAGATACCAATGTTAAATAATATATATTGGCAATATAATCAATATTCCCCTTTCACACTATGCGGAAGATTTGGGTCCTAGTACGAGATAACACACTACGTATTCCACACAGGGCGCAAATTTTCGGCAAAGTGTGAGAAGGGGATATCGATGGCTAACATTGCATCCGCAAGACTATCGAGCGCATTTATATAACTGTTGGTTTAACGTGTCAATGACGAACGCATTTCATCATATGTTGAGTTCTATTTTTTAGAACAATCAAACAAATTGATTTAATTCTTCAAATACATTATTTGAATTTTGAATCGTTTATTAAGCAAATTGATATCTCTGCTCAGATGCGGATTGCCAAGCGTATATAATGTAGACAATGGTGAACACCCATTAACGACTGTATATCAAATCTCACCCACTACCCGTCAAAGATTGGTTGATCGATTTAGAAGAACATTTCAAGAATATAACTGCGTAATTTTGAAAAAGTGGTATTAACCATTTAAATTATATATGTTAGTGATAAGAAATGATTTGTTTTGACAATCAATAGAATAAGTTTGTATGACGAATTATTGTATCAATAGTAGCAGTTATGTCTCGTATAATTTTGAAAATAATGTCTTTTTTCACCATTATTTTCAAAATTTGCGACATGAATCATGTCACATGATTTGAAAAGTCATCATAAATTATTAAGACCCATGGATAGGGTTATACCTGGGGCTAAAACTATCTTTTCAACTAAAAAGACTCTTCTGCGGCAGAAGTTCTGCCTACGCATTTTTCATCAGAATTGACCAAAAATTTTTCAAAATTTCGAAAACTATTTTTTAACCCGATTCTTTTAATTCCCAGAAAATATAACCGACAAATATACAATTAAAGTGCACTACAAAGCCCAGAAAGAAGTGTTTTCATGCTTTAATTGGAACCGCTACGGAGCAGGGATCGGATTGTTCCGGGTCGCTGACTGGACCTGGGAAAGTAGCCGACCTTCTCGACCCGCAGAAATCTTTCAGAAAAAACATAATTTTTTATGTAGTTTATGCTATAAATCGATCATTTTATTAATATTTTATATATATTCTGAAAATTTATAGATATCACAGGGATCCGAGTTCTCTGGGTCGAAAATGTTGACCTGGAAACCAGGTCGAGTCGGGTCGAAAATTTTCGATCTAAAAACTAGGACGAGTCGGGGCGAAAATTTTTGACCTGGAATCTAGGACCTAGATTCTAGGTCCGCGCGACCCGACCCGAAAAAGTACTCAACATAATGTCTAATTTTATTTATATTACAAATTAATCATTTTATTATATTTTTGGTAATATTCTGAAATTATGAATATTGCTTGGAATTTTTGCTCAGTTATTTTTTGACTCTTTTTAGTATTTTTGCAATTTGAATGATTACAGAAAATTCGTTATTATCATTAGTGTGAACGCGATTGAGCTAACTCAAATTTTTCTATTTTAACTCCCAAGTGTCCAAAACGGCGTTTTTCTAAAAAATATGACTTTGAGTTGAACTATTAAAATTTTGTATTATAATATATCATAAATATATTTATTAAATGTTCCTTGAGCGGTTTCACGTCTGATAAAATTCAAAAAAAGTGATAAATGTCACTGGAAAGACAGAATTTTTTTTTCTGCAAAACATTGAATTTGAACTTTTTTATTGAAAAATTTGTCTTTGATCTTAAATTCTAGAACTTTACGAATGTCTACAGTAGATTTTTCTATGTCTAGTAGATTTATCTAATCTGTAAAATTGCACCGACTACTTTAATTTGATTTGTTTCAAAGAGGTTTTTTAGGGTTTTTTATGGTTTTCATAGCTCTAAGAAACATGCTTCCACGCATAAATTGTGAATTCCATATTATCAACATTCATCGCAAATTTCTCAAACTAAACGATTGTCAAAACAGCATAAACTGAAATTTTGATTTCGGCCAATCAGAAAGAAGAACCGAAAAGTTTTAAAAAAATAATCCAAAAATTTTTGCCGACCCGACCTGGTTCGAAAAAATTTTGCGACCTGACGAAAAAGTAACCAGGTCGACGCTCGACCCAGAAAATTTCAGCATCGTTTCTGTCGAGAAGGTTTCACCCAAGTAGCCCAAATAATTTTCTCTGACATTTTTAATTTTGCAGATAGTGCTCTCTGGTAAAATCCTACCCATAGCCTATGTGGACAAAAATCTAGCCAATTAATTTTCTATATTTTTAATTTGAAATAGTGTCTGGTAAACATTCCAACCCATAGCCTATGTGGAAAATTTAAGAAACAATAATTTTAAAGGCAGTTTAGGCTGTTTAAGAGCTCTTCAAACTCTTCTTTGGGATTTGCGAGGAGGTTGTTCGCAACAAATATCGCCTTGAGTCGATCATTGAGAGCCTTATCTTTTTTTGTAAGAATCATGGATATTGATAATTAATAATATTGTATGTTAATATATTATAATTTGTGAATAATTATGGAAGTGAGCCAGTTGATGACTCATCAGCCGCGGCGCTAATGATATGATACAAAAAAATAGACTCACACATTCCACATTACACTGACTGTTATATGGCCTCAAAATTTTTCGGTTTGCTCGGACCTGCTCGGTATTTCCGAGCATATATTTTAGCTCGGACGCCCATCTCTGCTATACACATGATAGTTATTTTGATGATGAATCATTACGTCATTTTAAGAAAATGCGATATCAATGTGAAACAGGAGCGGGGGGCATTATCGCCAAAATTTCGGCTACATTGGGCACTTTTGGCGATATTGGAACTCTCGGCGATATGGAGACAGAAACAAAGTTTTCCTTCCATTTATGAAAAAAGTGTGGGCTTTCGAATTGACGCCATAATTTTAAAAGCTTTTTTCATTTTTAAATTCAGATTTTGGAAGTAAAAGATGAATAAAAATTATAAAAAATATCTCTCAAAAATATAACGTGAAAACAACCAGTAAAATAAGGTGATTATTTATGTCATTGCGGTGGTGAACAATCAAATCAGGATAGCAGAACTCTTTTAATTCGATGAAATTGAGCAAACTGGTACATTCTAATTATTAAAAAAATCAGATTTGCTTTGAATAAATGGTTAATACTTGCTGTAGTTAATCATGAGAATTTTATTTTTATCGATATGGTTCTGTGGATCCGCTGTTATAGCTAGGTAATTTATCGGTTACAATACATAATACCATTTTGAAGAATTTAATTTAATTCTTCAAAATTTAACTTTCTTGTTTGAATTCACAGCTTGTGAAATATCAGGCCAGTTCTTCGTGTAGATTCTCTGATAATTTATCTTGAATTATATTGAACTTTATGCACCCGGATCAATTTGACCACCACGGATCACATTTAAAAATTGAATTTATTCATGTTTTTCATATTGCTGAATATTGAAAATTTGATCCAGCTGAAGTTTTAATCCAAAAGTAAATCTTTCGTGCGTTCATTTAGAATTTATGGTCCACACGAACAAATTAGCCACTTTTTTAGCTAAATGTTTATATAATTCGGCTTCTGAGAACGACTCATCATATAAAGTTCTTAGATATCGTAAACTGAGCAAAAATATTAAGTTGATAATAAATTTTAAATTGGATCATTTTTTTTATTTTTTATGAGATAACTAAAATTGTTCAATTGTGACACTTTTTTCTAAATGTTTGTGGTCAGTTTGAGCAATCTAACTCATTCGGATGAGTTGTTTTCAAAGGCTAAATAAGATAAAATGTTGGCTAAAAACTCGCTTATTTGTTCGTGTGAGCCCCGTTATCGATATAACAAACTATTAAACCAAGAAAAGTAAACTTAATTTCGTATAGGAATTTTAAATTGTAAAATTTATCATCGTTAAAGGGAGTATAAGTTGCTGGTTTTATAAGATCTTATGGGCGTTCAAAATGCTTCAAATTGACTTGAGGTTGTTTGAAAATGCACATTCAATGAAAACGTCAAAAAGTAGTAGAAATTTTTCTCGAGTTTAAGTTTTTCATTTGTTAAGTTTCTTGAACAAATTTATAATTCTTTCCAGGAAGAATTAGTTTTTTCGACGATAATTGCAAGCAACGGGTGTTTTGTCTAGTTTATGAGTCTATTTTATGAGTGTATGTTTAATTGTTTTGGTTGTTTCGAGACATATGGCTTTTTTTATTCAAAAAGACTAAAAAGCTTTCGATTTATTAAAACATTTTCAAATCCATATAGAGTTTGAGAAAATATTCTCGCAGATCAACATAAACTAATTTCGAGCTCAAACTTAGTCAGAAATAGTAGGCCTCGAAATTGGGTAGTTTAAGGCTTACTATTCTATTCGTTCATAATGATCATTTATACGGGAAATACATGTTAATACAATACTTATTAACAAATAGAATAGTAGGCCTTTAACTACCCAATTTCAAGGCCGACTATTTTTAACTTAATTTGAGCGCAAAATTACTTTATGTAAACCTGCGAGAATATTTTCTCAAATTCTTTATTCTGATTTGAAAATGATTTAATAAATCGAAAGCTTATCAACTTTTTAGTCTTTTTGAATAGAAAAAACCAATTATATTTCACTCGGGATTCCGTACAGTTCAACTGATTGGTTAACAATCGATCGATATTCAAATTTACCGGGAAAATCGCACGTGCAAAATAGCGAGTAGTTCTGGTTTTTCCATTTTCATTGGCCGACCAATCATGATAAGTTATCATTGATAACAGTGCAATTTTCCGAGTTAATCACATTATTGTGTTCGGCTGCACTCTAAGCGCTTGTCGATAACTTTGTAAATGATCTTTTCATTAATGATCAAGCGTCTCCGAGTTAATAATGTGCTAAAAATTCTTTTTATTCTCAGCTTTTCTTAACTGTATCCAACTGTTGCACTAATTGTTGATTTACACAGTTTTCCTTCTTGTTATTAAAAGGGTACGAAATCGCCAGCGAAAACTTAACACACTCAGTATATAATATACTGTATATATAATAATGTATATATCCCTTTATCGCTTTTTGGTTAGAATGCGTAGCCACTACTCTTTTAAACGTGTGATTTTAACGTTGTGGCTACGCATTCTAACCAAAAAGTGATAAAGGGATATATAATATACTGTATATTCTGGAAAAAATAAAGCAAAATATAGAAGTCCGCTTGAGATATAGTTTGGCCTATCACTGTCACACGTTATAGCAAAATTGCAGCTCATTTTAACATAAAACCTAGAAGAAGATAAATTAGGCATTTTCGCTAAGGTCCTTTTGTCTAAAGAAGTGTATACACACAAAAAATATGAAAATTTTGTTTTTACAAGCACTAGAATAATTTTCAACGATGGCTTATCTGACTAGTATCCTAAGAGACCCGTATAGCTAATTTTTATCGAGAAAATTCAATTGCAGCGACCAGTTCCTCCTTTGCAAATAAGACTTTCTCAAATGTTTCTCCTGAACAAAATATTTCTCAAAAAGTTCTGCTTATGAACTGGTTTTGAATTAAAAACAAATTTCATCAGAGAGACTGGCCTGTGAAGCTTTAAATAATTAAAATGCCATAAAATTGATTTCACAGCTTTTCTCTGATAAATTTTTTCGCATTCTCTTTATTTTTATTGTTGAAAAAATCTTGAATCAAGATTCTTTATGCCAGAATTTTAAAACTTTACGTAGGTAGCGCTTAATCGCCAAAATCGTATTTTGAGAAGTAATATTTCAATTATCTTGATTTAACGCCAGTAAAATTAAAAACATATTCAGGACAAACTTCGGGTTATTCAGTTCCATCGAAAACAAAGAAAAGCTTTTCGAAAATGTTCCTGCTGTACAGAAAAGGATCGATAATATTTATAAATCTTATAGAGATTCGAGAGAATATAGATATCTTGAACTTGGGAACAAAATGAAAGTTATGCTAATCAGGAAATGATTGAAAGTTTTCGAAAATCTTTTATTATTCAATATTTTAGCAAAAAATTCAAATCAAATTCAGCGATCCAAATTCGCAGCATGAAGCTGTATCCCTTAGTGTTCTTGGTGGATCTTTGTCTGACCCAAAAGATATGAATGGTCTGGCGCACTATTTAGAACATTCTGTTTTTCTGGGATCAAAAGTATTTATTTAAGTTCTTCGAATTGCATTCTTTATATTTAATTCAGAATTTTCCCGATGAAAATTCGTTCACGAAATTTCTTCAAGAAAATGGGGGACAACATAATGCAGCAACGTCACATAAGGTGAATATTGTTTTTCTGGAAAATCTGAGCTTAAGGGGGTGGGCATCGTTATCTGGTACTTTTCAATCCCGCCTCAGAATAATTTTAGATCAGTTGTAAAAAATCTGAGGATACTTGTTTGTAGGTCTGGCCTTCGTTTAACGATTCCATATCTCAAACACAAAATGTTAACACCCCACCACCAGGTGCTGAGTCAATTCTAGAACACTCAAGTGTTTTTCAAAGTTATACTTCTATAAGGGCCCACATACAACGCGTTTGAAAATTCACACAGAGTACGGAATGAATAAGGTCACTAATATGTTTGGCCCATTTTTTTTGAATTTCGCTTTTGTATTTTCTCGAATACCTCTTGAACGCCGATTTTTACAATTTTTCAAACTGAAAATTCTTTTAGACGGATGTTCGGAATAATTCCGTTTTTTCGACTAGGGTAGATAAATATAGTGTGGTCAATATGTTTGGTTCGAATTTTCGGATTTTCTCCTTGAATTCTAGA
>SCLH01000023.1:406411-425216 GCA_004367855.1 Oikopleura vanhoeffeni
AATTAGTACAGACACAAGAAAAAGTAAGTTTTAAGACCTACCAAGGCATAATCTTCGATATAGACAAAATGCACAATTTTTTAGAAACCAAAGTGTGACTCACGAACGGTACATGCGATTTTTTTTCTCTTTTTCAGATAATATTCTCGATTCTCTTTAGACAAGTAAAACTCTTAAGTATAATTTTGATCTGCTTTGAATTAGAATAGTTTTGGTCAGAATTCTCGCAATTACTATTTTATGCAGATCCACTACGCATCATTGTAACATTGGATAGGCTAAAAATTGAAATATTGAAAAAGAGCCAAAAATCTTAACAACTACAGTATAATATTAAAATGCTTTCATTTAGAGTAACATCTTTTTGTGAGTATTATTTTTTGTAATTTGAGACTATTCCATGTCTAGAATTTTGAATAAATTTATTATTTTCCTAAGCAAATCTGATATTCTAGAACTAGTTAATCGATAGGAATAAACTTCTTTTGCTTGCAATCGATTTCTCATGTTCTCATAGTCGGATTCAAAAAAAATAATACCGAATTTGAAACCGTGGTTGAAAATAACTACTAGACTCACAATCCCTAATACCCTATTTAAATGGAAATCTCAAAATAAAATCCTACGACTAATAAAAACCGCAAAACAATTCTCCGCAAGATGCGCTAATTAAATAGTTTCCAATTTTTGTCTTTCAAAATTTTTTATTTCAATTTGTAAAAAACGTCTTCAATTCAATCATAATTAATTATAATTTAATCCACCCGTATTTTAAAATTGTTTGACTGCTGGCCAACATCACCATGATTATCAATTATACAAAATCTGGACTGACAGTCACACAATTTCAAATTCGCCTGGAAATAATTATTTAAATCTGAGGGATAATTTTTCAAAATATATTCTGTTTTTGTTAATTGGCGTAATAATATGATTGCTTTTCAGTCCAGTGTGTTTAATTGTTATATCACAATTTACACAATCAACTTAGACCAAGGCGTGGACATGGGTTTACACTGAGTAAAACCGATATGCTTTGATCTGATCGGGCGAATTCTTACCGATTAAAGGATCGAAGGTCATAATATGATTTTCGACATTTTTTGTTGTAGCGAGAATTTAACTGATCAGATCAGATACGTGCAAATATTAAAGTTTGGTGCCGAAAACTGGCTCAGAACTCGATCGTCTACCATGGTTCAAATTAGTCCTGCATAAGTTTTAATGATGGGCACAAACATAATAGTGAATAATTTGGTAATCGACTAAATAGCAATCGAAATATATCCATTATCCAACCAAAATTACGTTCTATAGATTAAGGGTCTAAAAATTGTTGCCATTTTGGCTTTCGGAAACGAAGCATCTGATTGAGTTCTAAGGTAGGTTAAAATGACCAGATATATTTAAGGTGTCTTATTTGTTTAATTGTAGGTTTTTCACTGAGTTTATCATAGTCCGTTATCTTCTAAAATCTTGAAAAAAATTTCGGCAATTTTTCATGTGATTTTGTTGAACAATATACAAAAATGCCAATTTTGTATGATGTTTATTATTAAAATGGCCAAGGAGATTACAAAAATTATTCAAAAACATTCTACGAACCCAGGAAAAAAACAATTAAAATTTCCTTTTTTTTTGAAAACGAGCTCAGGAGCACCGCAAGTCAAAATTGAAAGGAATGCGTCGATAGGGATCTAGCCAAGCGTTTGAATATAAATATACAAATTCTTATTATTTTCTATGTATACCCAGACCGCCATTTTTCCTCACAAAAAGGAAGAAAAAAAATAATGCGGAAGTAATTTAGCACCAAAATTTTAATTTTCTCTAAAAAATTGAGTCGATAGCGATTTGGTTGAGAATATGTTATAGTTCTCCGTGAAGTTTTTTTTATGAGCGTTTGCAACCAAACTAGGCTAAATGGTCCAATTCGGACCACATTGTTTTGTTTTTTCCTTCAATAAGTGTTCACTATCTAAGAACTTGTTGAGTGAATCGTTTGTTTAAAGTCAGTTTGGTTGGAAAAAAAGAGAAAGGGTAAATCATAAAGCACAATTATTCATAAAACCAAAAGAATATCTTTGTAAATTATCATATAAATCAAAATAATTATTACGAGCCTAATTTGCCAAAGTGCGACTGCTAGACTAGTTAGCCACGATTTAAGTTATTCATAATCATGGCTAGCAGTCATAGACTATGACTCATAGTGTTTTCAAAACGGGGGATTATAACATAGTTTATGCTGGATTCGAGGACTGTCGTTTTTATTAAATATAATTAAACGTGATCAGGAAAATTAATGTAAATTTAACATATGCTTGGAAAAAACAGATTATTTCCGAAAATCACCTCGTAGCAAATTTAAATAATTATTTCCAGCCTATTCAAAATTTTGCGTCTGCTAGTCATGATATCATCCTGATTAATTATGATTCTGCCAATTTTTATAATTTATGATTTTATCTGTTTTCCGAAACTTATTCATGGACAATTTATCTATATTTGACACAGTGAAACTAAAAATTACAATATAATTAACATACATTAGTAATGTTATACGCACATTTACCAATTATTTCAAGATAGTTTACCCTGGAACATATCAGGATATGTTGGATAAATACATGAAATAAATTGAATACGAAGAAAAAATATAAAGCCTTGTACTTAGCCTTAATAATTTTCGAAAATACAAATTAGGTTAGATCCAGGAGCAACGTGTTGACCGTACTGGTCGCTGGAATTCAGTTTTCTCGATAAAAGAATTAGCCATACAGGGCTTTGAGGATGATAGTCAGATTAGCTATCTTGTAGAACTATCCTTTATCTTTTAAAAAAAATCTCAATTTTTTTTGTATGCATACACTCCGTCACACATAACCGACACAAGAGGACCTAAGCTTAAATGGAAAAACTATCTCCTCCTAGGTTTTATGTTGAAATTGGCTTTAATTGTAAAAGTGGTAGGCCAAACTCAATATAAGATAAATTTTCGAATTTTGCTATGTTTTCTCTAGAATGACAAAAAAACCACCGTTTTTGGCAATTATCCGTCGGAAAAATTATCTCCTTCTAGGAAATATCATTAAATTCATTCAATTTTTTGCTCAGCTAGCTCATACGAAAGTTAACAATGTTATCGGACACTTTTTGAAATTTCGACCTCAAACTCGAAATATTATTTTTTTGTGGACCAAAGAAAAAAATTTCGAAAAAAAAGTGCTTCGATTTTTTATAAGTATGCTCAAAAGCAAGCCACTAAAACACTGATCAGAAAATTGGCTAACGTCAAGATGATATTTGTACGGTTTAGATGTTAAGTTTGAGCAAACGTAATTTTTTAAGTTTACTTTGAAAAAAATACTTAAAAAAAATGAGCAAACGGGAAAATTTGTTATGATGATTTGGTCGGTAGTACACTTTGTTATCACCCTGGATCATTTTGGAGCATTTGTACTGCCCCTAAGACCTCATAAAAACCAGCGAGCAGTACCCCCTTAACCCCCTCATTCATTTGAGTATTGATATCCCCCTCAGGCACCAAAGCCAGTTTTATGGCTCGACTTTGAACTTATATTATGAGAAAAGTTTGAGTTTTAGCGATTTACTTGTTGTCAAGTGATTGAGATAAAGGATAGGCTTAAATTTTCGTATAAATATATAAAAACAATCAAAATTTTGAGCACCTCATTTTCAGTGTGAAAAAGTGAAGTTATTTTGGAATAAATTTTTTTTTAATTTATGATTTGAGAATACTTAACTCTCGAAGAAATTAAAAGTCAGTCAGAAACCTTGGAACAAAAAACTTAACTGTGAATGATTAGGAATTAAATTTCGTAACGAGTGACTTCCTCAGAAAAAGTAATTATTTTCATTTTTCAACAATTAATCGCAAACTTTATGCGCGACTTTAACATTAACCCCCTTTTTGCGATATTGGCACATTCAGCGATATAAGGACAAAGCTTAATTTGTTTGTTCAAAAAATTAAAAACGCGTAGGCGTTCAAAATGACGTCATATCTATTACGGGGTCCTCTGGTCATTTCTAACCACTTTTTTGGACAATTTTAATAAACAATTCGGCTTTTGAAAACGACTCATCCGATTAAGTTATTTAATAGCTCAAACTGAGCACAATTATCTAGTGAATAAGAAAGTATATAAATAAGTCTTCATCAGATCGTTTTTAATTTTCTCTGAGATTACTGAAATTTTTTAATTATCAGTTTTGTTGAAAATTTTTTGAAACAATGGTCTGATTCGGACCATTTTATAAAAATTATTTTTCTCTGAATATTTGTGCTTAGTTTGAATTATCTAAGAACGCAATCGAATAAGTCGTTTTTGAGAGCCGAATTTTTTTTAAATGTTGGCTGGAAAAGTGGCTAATAATGACCAGAGGACCCCGTAATTGATATGTCAAACAATTTTTGCATTTTATAAGTAGTTTCACAATAGATTCGTATGAAGTACACTGGGTGTACCCTTATCCGTACGCACCCTTATCCGTATTTGTTATTTTTATCCATCATAGGAATTTTAATGTTTATCATTCACCCTCAAAAAACGCACCGTGCGATGTACCCTTATCCATACGATTTATGGTGACGCTTAAAAAGTAATTTGAGACATAATTTATGTCACATAAATGTCCAAAAAATTCGGCGATATTAGCACATTTAGCTAATCTTGGCAGCTCAATTGACAATTATACATCATAATTGACTTTTGAGCTGCGTAGATTTACATATGTGTGAACAGGGGATATGTAGAATAAAGCCAAATAAAAATAAATTATTACCAGACATAAAGCGTTCCTAATTTGAACATTCAAACGCCATCATATAGCATGCCTTTCCGAGAATATGACCTTGGCAAGATTTTCAGAGTTCTGTCGTTAAATCAAATGAAAGATATGTTCATTTTCTTCCAGATGCCAGTTAAGGATTCAAAATAAGACAAATTAATTAACAAGCATAAATTATGCTGCATAATTAACTTTATGTTAATCGATACTAAATGTATCGCAAAATATTCCATATTATATTCATTTAAGACATTGAATTATCTAGAAAATTATGTTTGAGTTTTTTCATTATGAATTTCAGTTAAGTTTTGATAACAAATGGGTGATTGCTCACACATTTCCACACCTTTTAGTTCTAAAGTTAATTTTAATTTTTGTTATATCACTTTAACCGAAAAAAAATAAGCCATGATTGATAAAATAACGGGAAAAATTGAAAACCCTCATGATGTGTGTTTGCACTGTAAACAGAATGCTACGATAGACCCGGTTTTGATATGTTCGGACACTTTTGACCATAATAAGTTGAGAGGTCAAATTTTCTGGTCAGTTTTATTCAGACCAATTTAGGTACGAAAAGCACGCGCGTGCTTTTCGTTATCAAATTGGTCTGAATCCAAATTTTTTATGAAGAAAAATTTGGGTACGAAAAAACGCTCTTCTGAATGAACAATATTTTTTGAAGAGTGCATCATCATGTCAACTACTGTATACATAAAGAGGCAGATCAAGCTAATTAAAACGAAAGTCTGATTGGAGCTTAACGCCTGATGAGGTTTGCAATTACCTCAGTTTTAATCAAATCTAATCAGTCGAATTTTACTGTTCACAACATATTTTTATTTAGACTAATTTGGGTACGGAAAGCATAATCATGCTTTTTGTACTAACCTAGGCAATAGGCATAATATATTGAGGACAAAAAAGGCGATTGACCAATTTGGGTACGAAAGGCACGACTATAAAATTTCGAGTGTAAATTTTTACTTCACAAATTTTGAATCTACTGTTTAAGACTCCGGTAGTCAGTATAAATTTGCTCCGTCCGAGTACTTCACTTCATTAATTGGACACGAAGGTCCAGAGTCTCTCTTGCATGAATTAAAGCGCCAAGGTTATGGAACAGCCCTTTTGACAAAAACAGATCGTTTAGCACCAGGAATTGAATTTTTTCAAGTTCGCATTTCGCTGACTACTTTAGGACAGGGATCGGCAACAGGAAATTGAAAATTCTACAGACAAGTGAAATTCGGAGGATATCCCTTTATCACACTTTGCTTAGAATGCGTAGCCACGTCGATTTTTCTATGTAATTCTTCTATTGATTCTCCTATTTGGCTACGCATTATACGCAAAGTGTGATAAAGGGATATTCATCGCGCAACCAAAGTGCTTATCAGTTGTAAATAGGATATCCACAAAATTTACTGTGTTCTTCGGTTTTTGGAAACTTCTAACTGATACAGGTTCGAGAAAGCTCAAAATGAACACACACACACACATATTTATCAAAAAATCTTACGTAAAATGTTCGGAATCGAACCATTTTTTCATTATTGTCAAAAGGAAATTGAGGGGGTTGCAGCGATGTGGCAGACTGGCGTCAATTTAACTTACGAAAATAATTAGTTGGTTTATTTTTTTGTGCTTATTATCGTTNACTGAACCAGAATAAATGTGTATCAGCTCATTAAAATATTTTTTTTATCTACTTCAAGAAAGATTGGAGTTCTAACTTTTATATTTGACTACGTAAATTTTCAAAAAAATTCAAAACATTATTAAAATTTCACGCATTTTTCACCCAAAATTTTTGTTTTTTTTTTTCTGAAATCTGTAAACAAAAACGAAAACAATAGCCATTTTAACTTTTTTTATGCATGTTCACATAATTTCTGACTGCTGTTTAAAAAATCATAACATGTTCATTTTTCATTTTTTGTCGACTTTTTTTAGAATATTATGAATTTTTCGCAATTTCAAGTCCAAATTTTTATTAATGCTTTTTGAATTCTCTTGAAAAAATCAGACCGAATCAGGTTGTCTTATTTTCTGGTATCTATTTGACTTCCATATTTCAACGGATGGAAGGTCAATCGAATATCGTTTCTGAAACTACTGATGAAATTCACAACACTTGCTTGTGACACCGGTTTGTGCCATTTGGCACGCAATTTATAAAAAAAAAATTTCCAAAAAATCTCAATTAAATTTCGGGTGTTATAGGCTACTTTTATTTTCAAAGTCAGGAGATTTTTATATTTAAACGCAATTGAAGGTCATTTTTTTCCTGAAAAGCTGTTTTTCTCTTTTTCTCATGAAAAAACTTTCATATTAAGGAAATTTTTTCATATGGATAATGATTCTCCCACTAATTAGCGCATAACACCGGAAAGTGGCTTAAAATTAAAAATATCGCCTTCAAAAAAAATCTCAACATTGGGTCAAGTTGGAAATGGAGTTATAATGAAAAGTGTTTTTTTATATTTTGCGGATACTTAATATGTTTATGGAATAAAAAGTATGTAAATTTGTTTTTTTTTGTTTGCAAGAATGAACACTTTTATTGAAGATAAAAAATAAAATGAAACATTTCCCAATTTTTTTTCTTTCATAAATCACTCCAAAAAAATGTACCGATCTATCACATCGCTGCTACCCCCTTAAGAGGTTTATTATGAAAGGTTTATTATAAGTTCTTGATAACAAAAGTTGTAAAAATGGTCCGATTCAACAATAAATTTAGGATTATTCTCTTGATATTTCATGTCATTTTGAGCTCCTAAGAAGTTCATCAGATGCGTCGTTTCCAAAACGGGAAATATAGTGGTGTGGAAACCGTATTCACTACTGAGAGTCACTTTAGTTACGAAATGGATATCGAATCAACTCAAAAAGAGGGATTAATTCAGTCAAATTATAACGAACCCCCACCCCCCGTGTATCTGAACGAGATCGGAAAGTATCCGATCGACCCGAAAATTAATTTCGACTTACTCTAATCGGATAATTATGAAAACGATACATTTCGATCCGATTATCCCCTTTTGCCGACCCAACCTTCAGGATTAGAAGAATGGAAATCTGTTCTGAGGCTTCTATTCGAATATATAAAAATGCTACAAACTATGGAGCCAGATAAAAGATTTTGGAGGGAAGTCAAAGACCGAAAGAAAATGGCGTTTGAATTTCATGATCAGCAAACTGCATTGAAAACTGTGAATAGTTTGGTAATGAAAATGGATACTTTTGCACCAGAGGACGTTATTGCGGGATCAGATAATATGAGGTTAATTTCATGTTTAAAAAAATGTATTACATTATCAGTGCTTTTAAAAATGTCGTGAAATCTTTTACAAAATTCTTTTTTGACAAACATAAATAAAAAATTTAAAAAATGGCCTGTATTGCAAAATTTTGATAAGAAATGCGATTTATAAGCTATCGATATCAAAATTTTCTTTAAAAATGACATTTTTAATACAGCTAAATTTCGGCTCTCCGATTTTCGAAGCGTAGGTTGTGAAATGGATTGTCAAAATTTGTTTCTCGTTTACAAGAAAAACTAATAGCTAACAACGTTCAATTGAAAGTTGTTATACGCAGATATAAATTTCGAAACTTTCGATATCAAACAAAATATTTTCTGATAATTATTTTTCATACAGCCAAGCTAAATACATTCGCTCTCATCCGCCTACGCATATCTCATAGTAGTTATGAATCTACGCAACACCCTAACTCAGCTGTATTTGTTAAGCCAAAATCGTCTTTAAATAACATAAGCACCATTGGAATCGCAAGCTTCGCAAGAACACGGTCATAACGATTATTTCGAATTTTGATGAGGTCAATTAATGGACCAATGAGAAACCTAGCAATGTCTCAGTTTTTTTCTGCAATTTCAATCAAAATTATAACTAAGCGTAACAGAAAATTGGCGAAAGAAAAATTTTCCACAAACATACGAAATTTTTAATAAACCAAACGAATTTTAGTGAGTGGCATCCAACAGCATTGAAACATGCTCTAACATATTTACGACCTGACAACATGATTGTTTTCCAACAATCTGACATGTTTCATAATAAGGTCAATAAACGAGAAACCTGGTATGGTGGCCAATATCACGTCGAAGGAATCAAAAGTGAATTTATTGACGAACTTAATGAAATTTCTCCAAAGCCATATTTTGCTATTCCCTCGCCCAATATTTTTCTACCGGATGTTTTCAAACTAGAACCGATAGAAAATATTACAAACTCGCAAAAAACTGGACCGACAATTGTTTTTGATGAAGATAATGTGAAAATTTGGCATCATCAAGATATGAGATTTAATCTTCCGAAAACTCATGCCGAAATAAGGTAGTTATTTTTCAAACAAAATCGAGCCTATTCCTTAATAATGATAATGCATTTTGGTCGGAAAATAATGAAACTCATTCTTTTTGCTCTTTGGTAAAAATTTTCTGAAAACCTGTGTCGTGTCAAATTTTGGAAAAACATTTGTTATATAATTTTTTTCGACAAACTGAGCAGTATTAAATTTTTTCCATTTTGGTTTTATATGTTGACATTTTCAACTGTAAAATAATAAAGATGTTTTTTGTAGTTTTCTGGCCAGGATTTTTTAAAAATGAGGTATAAATAAAAAAGTTTTGGAAAAACCTGTTTTTTATGAATACTTTATCATATTTTCATTTTATTTTCACAATATTCTCCTCAAATTTGGTCAAATTGTCCTTAAGGGGGTGGTCGTCGCATTTTGAGAGTTTTTCGATGGCTAATTGTCGCACAAGTACAAATCGTTGGACAAAATATAACCTCTCTGATATATTGCAACAAAATCTTGCATCCTAAAAAATCGGAACTGACGGATGGCTCGTCCGATCGGAACCGTGCTTACAAAAGTATAATTTCAAAATGAATCTCCTCCCTGTTTTTTTACGGTACAACAATGATTTGGCTTCAGAATCACCAAAAACAGTATTTTGCAATAGTTTACATAGGGTCAAAATACTTTTTTCTGGTGATTCAAAAGCCAAATCGACGAATTTTGTCAAACTCGGTAAACTGCCCTCAATCTGTGCGGTTAATCAAAGTCACAAATCATTGTTGTATCTCAAAAAACAAGGAAGGAGATTCAGTTTGAAATAATAATTCCGTCACTTTTGTAAGCACGGTTCTGATTGGACGAGCCATCCGTCACCAGTGTTCTAAAACGGGATGAGTTTTTAATCCCGATCCCGCCCGGTACCGACTCAAAATTTATTTTTCGATCTCGATCCCGAGTGTTATAATTTTTTTCAATCCCGGTCCCGACCTAAGTCGAAATTTCCAATCCCGATCCCGCCCGGTCCCGACCTAAGTCGAAATTTCCAATCCCGATCTCGACTCGGGATCCCGATCCCGTTTTAGAACACTGTCCGTCACTTCCGATTTTTTTTTAATGCAAAATTTTTGGTTAAATGTATCAGAGAGAGATTAAATTTAGTCCAACAATTTGTACTTATGCGGCAATCAGCCATTGAAAAACCCTTAAAATGCGACGACCATCCTCTTAATGTTGCCTATTTCAAATAGGCTATTTGTCTTTATATAAAAAGGTGTCCTTTATTTGACTACCACAGTAATTAATCATTGGTTTTATTTATTTGGCTACTAATTTTTTGCTACAAAACAAAAAAATGTTCAAACTTATAAAACATGTCAAACCAAAAGTCGAAAAAAAAATTCTCATTGAAGATTTATCATAAAAAATTTTGATTCAAAATTCAAAAATTTTGATGGGAGAAAAAACAAACGTTAGTTTTTTTAATTTTTCACGAAACACATAATTTTTATTCAGAATAAAGAATCCAGAATATATTGCGACTCCGAAAGCTGTTGTTCTCACTAAACTATACGTGATGATGCTTAATGATTACTTTGCACCAGAGTTATATCAAGCTTTATTAGCAGAAATTAACTGGAATTTGGAAATGGAATATGTAAGTTTAAGATTTTTTTCTCATACTGTATAAATCAAATAGTTTGAAACGCATAGAATTCAGGTGTGCTCTGATTGGTTCAATAGGCTGAAATTTATAGCTTTGAAGTCTGCTTATTGGTCCAGACGTAAGTCTCCTATTTTCGGCGTTTCAAAGTATTTGAATAATATAATCAAAATTTTAGGATGGTCTATTGATATCGGTTTGGGGTTTCAGTGATTCCATTCCAAAATTGCTTTCTCGATTGGCTGAACTTATTTCTTCGTATGAGCCGACAGAAGAAAAGTTTGAAAATATGAGAGATTTATCAATTCAAAGAAATAGCAATTACCAGCATTTGCAGTCAGCTCAAATTGTGCAAAACGAACGACTAAATTATACGATGGAAGGCACGTTATTTGTAAAAACATTTTTCGGTCAAGATTCATGAGTCAAGATGCTAGACTAAAGAAATAATTTTGCGCCCTATTAGGGAGTAGTTGATGCAATTTTGACTTTTTTGAATCGCCAGTTTCTCATAAATGACGAATGGGAAAAATAAAATCTACCATGAATCGAGGAAAGGGTTTTAATTAAAATTGACTCGAGAAAAATATTTTTTACTTATCCAGAGGACGTCTACAAGCTCTAGAAAAGCGAAAAATGAAATATTATACATTTTCCACAGCCTTTGTCTCTGAGCCATTTATTAAGAGTTTTTCTGAAACGATCATATTTTTTGAATATCAATCGATCCGAATTTAGAATTTTGCTTAGGTGGTGCTAAATCGCAATAATCGTATTTTGTCGAAGTGATATTTTCATGATTAACTACGACAAAAAGATGCGCAATTATTGGTTTTCTGGGAGCAATATTATTAACGATGGGTAAGTTCCGATCACATGTGGTGCTAAAGCCAAAATAAGAAAGCGGAGAAAACGATTTTTGCGATTTTAACGCGCAATAGCGCTCCCTTGCCATAAATACTTAATTTGTAGCGCGAAGATCGATTAATATCCAGAAAATATGACCGTTTTAGTAAAAAATAAAAATTTGGCTGAAACACGAAAGCTGTAAAATTTTTTTTTGTTTTTGAGACGTCGTAAATCTAATTCATGTCAGCAAAGAAAATTTCAAGTCAATTTTAGCTGAAACTTTTTGCATCAACTACCTCCTGAATAATTTATCATGAACTCATCCTATAAATTCGCGACGCATCCGATGCGTATTTTTATAATGTTAATATTTTGACCAATTTTTTTTTAGAACGAACAGATACAAAAGTTTTGTGAACAAAAGATATTAAGAGGTGGTGGGCTACCACTGGTCGCAGTGAATGTTCAGATTTCTCAGGCTCTTTGAAAAAATTTTGATTGAGACCTCTAGGAAAAGTATATCTGTGAGTCAAGTGATTTAGTCCAACCTCTAGAAACCAGGAATTGGGTCGAATTTGCCGATAATGTTGTTTTTCAATGTTTCACTAAACTATTTGAAAAGCCTGTTTTTTCCGCTAAAACATTACAAAGCGTGACAAACTTTCCTGCCACGACCTCCTTTAAGAAATTTATCTTTTGTAATTCTGCCTAAGTTAAAATTTTCATTTTAGGGTATGTGACGCCCTACAGTCAGCTTACAATACTCCAAACTATAAGTTCGAAGCATGTAGTTTTTGAATATGATCATATTAATTCATAAATATTATATGGACGATTAGAAATAAGGAATGAAAAAAATAAAAATCGGTATTTTTTTTTTTGTTTTTTTTTTTTATTTTTTTTTTTTTTTTAATGTGTCAAGCTACTCTTGTAGAGATTTGTTCTAGTATTTTAAGACTAAGGATTTTTTTTTATGAAATTTTCAAAAACCGATTTTAGGTCATTTTTCGTGATTTACGGTATATTGATCCTAGTTCTAGCGAAGCGTATGAGTGCTAGAGGCTGATTTTTGGCCGGTGAAATTAAGTTTTTCGGTTACCGTTTTTTTTGATTGAGGGTCGGGCCAATATTTGACCTCTGATGAGTGTCAAAGTTCAAGTCAATCTCAGTTCATCGTATAGACCTTGTAAGTACCCAAAAGATCGGAAGATGAACGTATTAGCACTATGGTCAATAATTACTGAAGAGGTCGCTAGAGGCAAAATTGGTCAACACCAGGTCAACCTCAGTCATCGTTAAGACTTGCAGTACCCTCAAACAGATGGAAGAGTGACTTCTGATGATGTATTTTAGCACTTGGGTCATAATGTACTCAAGGTCGTCTAGAGACAAAAACTTTTTTGCTCTCTAGTTTTGTCTTAGGACCTTTCAGTACATTATTGACCCTAGTTGCTAAAACGTTCATAAGAAAGTCGACTCTTCCGATTTTTTGAGGGTACTTGCAAGTCTTAACGGGTTAGTATTAATGGATAAACGTAAAGTGGATAATTTGAGATTTTTTGACTTAACCGCGAAGACAAGAGTTTATGATCACAATTCATTTTTTTGCCGAATCACTTATTTGATGAATTTCCAAAATATAAAATTATTTCCTTGCATGAAGGATCAAATATAATTTGCAAACATTTTAAAAATGTACCAAACTGTTTTTCATGATGTATTGCATTTTTGAATTATCATTTGGCGCAAAAAAAATAATTTTAGATTCCACTTTGATTGTTGAATTTCTAACCATTAAGCTGAGTTTTGGTCAATGTTTTGATTTTAGAACTTTTTGTGCGGGTTATTTTTAAGTTCAACCTTCAATTTATCCATTTTACTATCGACCGTCTAAACGATGAATTCAGGTGACCTTGGTGTTGACAGTTTTTGCTCTCTGGCGACCTTCAGTACATTATTGACCATAGTTGCTAATGACGGTCATCAAAAAGTTCGCCTTCCGGTTCTTTTGTGCGGTATTACGAGTCCTTACGATGAACTTGGAGACTTGACCTTTGAACTTTGACGGGTTCATTAGAGGTCAATAATTGGTCGCCGACCCTCAGCAAAAAACAGGTAACGAAAACGCTTAATTTTCACTGGCAAAAAATAAGCTTCTGGCCATTCATACGGCTTCGCTAGATTGGAGAACATACTTAACGTGTAATAATCACAAAAAATTGACCTTAAAATTTTTTTTTTTTGAAAATTTGTTATAAAAAACAAATCCTAGGTCTTAAAATGACCAAAAAAAAATTCTCTACAAGATAGCTTGAACACATAGAAACCAATTTTTTATTTTTGAAATTCCTTATTTCAAATCGTCTATATGAATAATATAATATCCCTTTATCACACTTTGGTTAGAAAACGCTGTTGGAGGATTCTTCTACTATATTAAAGCCTAAAAAATCTCCTAACAGCGTTTTCTAATCGAAGCGTGATAGGGTGGCACCGGTCGAGCAAAAAAACAGAGGCTACGAACGGTATGAAATATATGTGAAAAATATTATGGATAATTTTCCACACTAAATTCGAAAGCTTTTTTCTTAGAATTATTTCTTTTAATCGCCACGATTTTTCAAATGGGTTTGAAAATTGTTACACTGTATGGTTCGAGACGTGAAACAATCAGAAATTATATGAGATTTTCACTCTTTTCACACTTGTATCGATTTTACAGAAATAAGTTCTGAATTTGATTTTTGTTCTTAGTTGAAATCCTACATTCGAGACAACTACGATGGATGTAATGTTATTGCACTAATTGCTGGGAATATTCGTGCTCATCAAGCAATCAGCACTGTGAAAAATTTTGTTCGAAAGATGAAAATTCGTGGTCCATTTTCTGAAAGTCAAAGATACGGAAATATGCGAACTGTTTCAGTTCCATCTGGAGCTAATTATTTGGTTCAAATTCCTCTTGAAACGAGGGGTAAACTTCATCCAGAAAATGCTATAATGGTGGCTTACCAGGTAAAATCATACTTTTTCTCAGCCCATTGGAGGTCAAAGCTGTTTTTAATACTCCAAAATTGTCGTTTTTTGTGGCAAAAAGAGGCCTGTTTAATTAAACTGCGTTGGAAGTACCGCTATTTTTAAATCTACTGATGAACAAAACATATTCTCCGTAAATTAAAGTTCGAATTGTTTTGCCGAATGCATACTGACTAAAGAATATGTGACATCAGACATGATATATTTTTTAAGAAATTAAATACACTTGTCGATTATACTGCAGTTTATATTCCATGCCTTGAAGTTGATGATATTTGAACACATTTTTTTGAAGAGAGAATATTTTTGAGTCTGAAAAATTTATTGAACAAGAAAGTTTGGAGTTTGGAAAATTTCAAATCTTGTACCGACCCCTGCCGCCAAGTGTAAACTAGGTTCGTTGACTGATTTCTAAATTTAAGGTTGGTAAAGTCAGTCTTAAAGATAAATTGAAATTGACGATAATTCAAAAACTAACTAAAGACGAATGTTTTTACTTTTTACGAACAAAAAAGCAGTTGGGATACTCGGTGAAATGTGTGATGTTTGAAGATCCTGGCGATGTTGTTTCTTATATGTAAGTCATTTGAACAAACAAATCTTAAATGAAATTTTTATTGAAAATTTCACTTTTATCCTCAAGAAACATTGATAATTTTCAAACTTATTTTGAGGAAAAAATTGAATTAATTTCTGTTTTTCCCATACTAAAAATAATTTTATAAAAAAAACGAAATTTTAATTTGTGATTAAAGTTCTATAGCAGTTGAATAAGTAACGTTAACCCGTGTACTCAGACAGTGCCAATTGGCCTTATTTGTCATTCAGTTCGACCTTCCTACTTATTTCAGCAAAACTAAAGTTTTTAAGCAAAAACTTATACGTAGTAACAGACGTTATTAGCTGAAATGCTGCATAAAAATTAGATTTCCAATAATGTCAATATAACGTTCCGTCAATTTTTGATTGATTTATCAAAGACGAAATTAAAAAAGGAAAAATTTATTTCAATGGTTTTCCACAATACTTGAAATTTGTCGAAAAGTTCAAAATTTAAAAGATAATTTTCGAAGAAAAAATTGGAAAAAACTTCCAGCCATTGATTTCCCGTCATCCAAAAGCTTTGAAAGAAACAAAGCAATTTAAATAAAATTCGTGATTCAAGCCCAAAATATTATGGTTTCTGTCTAGAAGGACATATGAGATTTCATCCCAAATTGTCCTTGGCAAAACATTCCGAAATTTACCTCCCAACTTAGCATATTCTACCAAATTGTCCTCATAAATGATCAAATTAAAATAAAAAAACGTAGGTTTTGGCCATATTTTCAAAACATTGTCCGTATAGGGGGGTGTCTTTATAGACAGAAACAACAAGAATCACTAATTCGAGGTGATATACTAATCATTTGGTTCAGCATCCTCATTCAAAGTGCTAACTCTACAAAAGTTCTAATGGAAAACATTGAAGAATACATTGAAATAACTGGTTTGTACCTAGACCACATGCCAGAAATGAAATTTGAGGCTCAAATAAATCAATCGATGACGTCCCTTGAACAACCACTGCCTACTCTTTCTCAGCAAATGAATTATTGGATGAGAACCATAAGAACTGAGCGAAAAGTTCTAGAATTTGACATGAAAGAAACTACAAAAAAGATTTTAGCAACAATTACGTTGGAAGATCTTAGGGAAATATATAAAGAAGTAAGAGAACAATGTTTAAAGGGAAATTTTCATTTCATGAGCTGATCGAAATTAAAAAAATTCCTTCGATGTTATGACTTGTTTCAGTGAGCTTTTCGATTATGATCGTTTTTTCTAACAATTAATGTAAAAAATTTAGCATTCACTATTAAAAAACTTTTGAAACATGAAATATATCGATTACGCGACGTCCTGGTCGTCATTTGCTAGATTTTTTGCCAATTTTTTAAAATAATTTGGCTTTTGAAAACAAATCATTCGATTATATTTTTAGATGATAGAACTGCGCACAAATATCTTGTCAATAATAACATTTTAAAAATGTTCTATCGGACCAATTTATTTCATCCTTTTTCTGAGATTTCTTAAATTTTTTATTTATCATTTTTTCTTAAAAAAATTGGACGCAATGATCGGATTTGGACCAATTTTTGTATTTTATTACTCACAAGATATTTGAGCTCAGTCTGAGCTATCTAAGAATGTAATCGGATTAGTTGTTTCAAAAGCCAAATTATTTTGAAATTTTGGCCAAAAATCAATCAAATAACGACCAGGAAGTCGCGTAATCGATATGACAATATATAATAAATGATATAACAATTACGGGACTTCCTGGTCACGTTTTACTAGATTTTTGGCCAAAATTTTTGAATAATCCGGCCTTTGAAAAAAACCTATCCGATTACATTCTCAAATAGCTCAAACTGAGCGCAAATATCTTGTGAATAATAAAATACGAAAATTGGTCCAAATCCGACCATTGTTTCCAATCTTTTTAAGGAAAAACTTATATTTAAACAATTTCTGAAATATCATAAAAAAAGATTAAAGAAATTGGTTCGATGGAGCTCAGTTTGAGCTATCTGTAAGAATGTAATCGGATAAGTTGTTTTGAAGGAGTTTACATTTTTGGTCGACAAATTTTTAGTCGACATTTTTTTTAATCGAAAAAACAGCTTTTTTTGATTTTCAGAGAAAAAAAAGGTCAAAATTATCATTTTTTCGATTTCATATCATACCTTAGTCAGTCCAAAATTACGATCAAACCATCCGAAATTTTCACCACAAGGCGTACAAAATAACCAAAGTAGTGGGAAATGGTCGTTACGTGGTTACACCGGTGATATAACCGGAAAATATTATTTTTATCACTAAGCGCTAAATTTTCATGCAAAAAAGATGATTCAAGGAATATCCCTTGATGACACTGAACGTTGTGAAGGCAGTTGTCAACAAAATAGCCTCATTTTGACATTTTTAATTAAATAGAATCAAACTAAGCCATGCCATGGCGCGCCAGAGCGGAAGAGCTGCCTTAGAGTATTACTTTAAAAGCCGTTACCGTATACGGATAAGGACAATTTTTTTCATTATACAACAAGCCATTTTCGGTTTTCAATCCAAAAAATTTACCGCGACCATCAAAAATACAAGAATTGGACTGAAATTGTCACATATATGATATATCCCCTATTCACACTTTTGTTAATATCCGGCCCTGATTAGGAAAACATAGTGTGTTTTTAAGTAGTAGGGCCGGGATATTAACAAAAGTGTGAATAAGGATTGCTATTCCACCCAATGCTTCTTGAATGTCATGAAAGTATGACCTTAACCTCTAAGAGCACAAATAACCCTGATCATGATGACTTAAACTCCAGTCCTGACCCTAGACCTAAGCTTATGCTAACATCACAATACTAAAACTCTAATTTTGTTTATTCAATTCTAATTAGGTATCCTGGGGCGACCTGATCTAACTTTTCCCTCATCACCCGGATTTTATATTTCTGTGCATTGGAAACACCCACGCGTGACTACGATTAAAGGGTATTGTGGTTCCTAAGTTTTGACCATATCTGATAAATATTAGCCGAACAAGGGCCTCTTGAGGATATATTTCAGATTACCCAGTTTGTAGAACTAGCCTTCAACATTGCGAAAAAAGTTTGCCAAAAAACTTTTTTGTATTGCCACACTCTCTTCACACATAAGCGGCACAAGAGCACCTTAGCAAACGGAAATTCCTACTCGTCTGAGGGATTATATTTTTGAAATAAACCTTAAATTAACATAACCGTATAATTTGATATACAAAACTTTGCTGGAAGCTTCTGTCGATAATTGCTTATATTATTCTCGGATACGTAAAAAACCGGTCCAAAATACCGGTTTTTGGACTTTTTTAATCGGAAAATCTATCTCCCTCTTTAGCAAATTTCAAAAATTACTCAAATTTTTGCAAAAGCACAGCTCAAGGTCACGTGAAAAAATTCCAAAAAAATGTGCTTCGATTTTTTCGAAAGTAGCTCAAAAGAAAGCTGAGGAAACACTGCGAGAGAAAGTTGGGCTTAACGTCAACCCAATATTTCGAAGTTTAGTGGTCAAATTGAC
>SCLH01000023.1:427781-450682 GCA_004367855.1 Oikopleura vanhoeffeni
AGGGCCGGGATATTAACAAAAGTGTGAATAGGGGATATATCATATATGTGACAATTTCAGTCAATTCTGATATTTTTGATGGTCTGCGGGTAATTTTTTTGGATTGAAAACCGAAAAATGGCTTTTTGTATATGAAAAAATTCTGCCTTATCCCTATACGGTAAAGGCTTTTAAAGTAATACTTTTGCTTAGAAAAGTACATAGTCTATGTATATGAGATTAATATTGCTTTATTTTGTAGTTTAATTTAAATAGACAAAAAAATGTGTGTACCGGTCTGGGTGAGTTTCAAGGAGCACGCCAGGGCGTCGAGGCCCAAAGTGAATCGTTAAACCGTAAGGAGCGAAGTCTGTACAATCAAAAATTGTATTTCGTGATTTTAGAAAATGTCGACCAAAAATGTATACTCCGTTTTGAAAAGCCGAGTTATTTAAAAATTTAGGCCAAAAATCTAGTAAAAGTGACCAGGAAGCTCCGTAATCGATAATATATACAGGGGGCCTATATAGCGGGAATTTTTTTGCCAAAAAATTTCGTTGATATTGGCAAATTCGGCGATATTGCCCCCCTGTATAATATGATATATTAACTAACCATTTATGGAAACCCACTTTCGCGAACAAAATGGTTTCCATGAATGGTAATGGGTTTCCATTAAATTGGTATGGGTTTCGATTCAATTTTAATGCGTTTCCATTACATAGTAATTTTGGGAAAATTTTGATAAGTTGGTTTCAGCGGAAAAAAATTGAAAATAATTTTGAGTTTGTTTTCTACAGCCGCTGAGTTTTTTCGATTTCTCCTCTTGTTTACCCAGACGGTAGACAGCCAAAATTGCCTATTACTTTGCTTAAAGATTTTGGCTGTCTGCCGTCTGGGGTAAAAAGAGGAGAAATCGAAAAGACTCACGCTGTAAATTACATGTTCAGAGAATCCAATTATAGCGCTAGCCGAAAAATCAACAAACTCTTTTAGAACAGTTTGGAGCGGAATTAAAACAAACCAAAAACAGAGTTTTTTTACTCAACATGCCTTGTTTTTCGAAAGGTTCCTAAATGGAAATGGCGTTTCCCTTAAATGGTTATGGGTTTCCAATTAAATGGTAAGGGCTTCCAATTATCGGGGTTTCCAGAAATGGTTCCTCAGTTATTAGATACACAGATTTATATTTCGTTTCGCTCAAGATGTGATGGTATACAGTTCGAACCATTATCGCTTTTCCTTTCCCAACCAAATTCCATCTTCAAAATGCTTACTATCTCTATAGCGCGTGCTCGAATCCCAATGTTATGTAGTTATTGCTTGAGTGCTATACAAACCGATCAACTTGCCTAGTCTCAATATTCAAGCACCCGTGCCTATAACCATATCAAAGAAAATCACTAAGATAACATTGTGAGACTTCAAACATGCGCGATAGAGATAGTAAGCATTTTTGGAATGGCGAACCTGAGAAACGGGGATTTTTGAAGTCTCTAAATTGACCAAAAAACGACCTATGGGATCGATAGATAAGTGAATTTGAAAGAAAAAATCTTCCTACAATTTTTTCCAAAAATTGCTCAAAATGACGAAAAATTGTGTTTTTCGCTAATTTTTTTTAATTGAAAATTATTTCGAAATTTTGAACCACGTACAAGCTAGTATTGAGAGGTGTTTTAGTCCTGACACAGGAGTAGCTAATACAAATAAAATTAAGTTTTGTTCACATGCGCCAAAAAAGTAATCTTGATTTTCCTGGGTCGAGCTTGGCTGATTTTCACAATATTATCATTAGACATTCGATATAGGCCTCCCGAGCAAATAATGAGCACCCGATAAATAGGTCCCATGTATTTGAAAATTTCGTACTTAGGAAAGTTTTTGACGCTTGAAATTTAAGCATTTTTGACATGAACTTAGGTTGGGAAAAAGATATACTAAGTTTGGCAGCCAAATTGGTTCGGAAATTTTCTGACATGAATTTTTCTGCTTAATATTTATTTTTTTATTTATTTATTATACAATCACGAGTTCTCTGAAATTTATTTTAAATCTGTAATCAAATTCAAAACAATTTAATGACAGATTATGGAAAAGTTCTATAAAAAAATCTTAATATCATTTATTCTGGTTTTGTCGAGATAAAATTTAAAGGCATTTTTTTAGTTAAACTAAATAGTCTTGATAAGCTTTCGATTTATTATAATCATTTTCAAATCACGGTTTTTTGCGAGTGAGAAATTGAGTGATGAATTAACCAATTTCGAGGCCTACTATTTCAAATTGTTTTACTGCAACTCTGCGAAAAAATTTAAATTTCTCACTCGCAAAAAACCGTGATTTGAAAATGATTATAATCAATCGAAAGCTTATCAAGACTATTTAGTTTTACTAAAAAATGCCTTTAATATCATTTAATCTGAAATTTAACCTTGAAAATTCGAAAGTGAAACTTTGATGATATTTCAAAAATGAAATTTAATTCTGAATTTATTTTCAGTTTTCCGGTGAAGTTTAATTTTGAAACACTATATCGGAAACATAAGTTTTTCAGATACGAATTAAATTGAAAGAGATAAAAATTCAATTCCCATCAAACAATTTCCGTGGAAATAGGTTTGAAATTTTAGTCTTTTCGACAAAATAAATCGATATGAAAATGTGATGTAATAGAAATAATTTTCTGAATGAATTTTGCAACAAATCTCAAATAGTTTCGTTAGAAAATCATAAGTTACCAGCATTAAGCGAATAAAATGTCCCCCTATAAAATGTCCAGCGATTTGTAAGTTCCCCAAAAAAATTGTTTCATCATTTATCTTAAAACACTTACTAATCTCTGTCAATAAAGAGTTCACAAAAATTAAAAAAAAAATTGTTTTTAGCGCATATTATCACCCCTGAGATCGAGGATAACTTTGGCTGCATTAAATCAACTCGAGTTTTCCAAGGAAGGAAATGACTATTCGGCGCTTGGACACTTTGGACCTAATTTGACAATTCTAACAGATCCATTCGAGTTTAAAGCTATGAGTAGCCTTTATCCCGCTATTTCAGACATCTAAAACAACCAATTCTGTCAAACTGAATAGTTTCTACAATTTTATTTACTTAATTTTCTTCTGCAATAAAGATGACATTTCATCGAGTTTTCCGCTTATTTCTTAAAAAATGGTCCAAATAACTTTCTCTGAACTCGGAGACCGGATCTCAATTGCCAATTTTCTATAGTTTTATATTGAGGGGTGACATAAGTCCTTCAGATTGGTACATTTTTTCAGAGCGATATATATGAAAGAAAAAAATGTGAAATTTTTTTTTTATTTTATCCACAAAAAAATTACTATCTGAATGAATGGCGCCTTTTACACCCGCAATTTTATTGGAAATTTTTTGCTGGCATAAAATTTAAATAAATTTAGTGCCAAATGGCACTTATCGTGTGTACAGTCAATTGTTAAAAATTTCATCGACAGTTTAGAAATGATAATCGCGCGACCAACTCATTAGTTGGCATACGGAGATTTGATAGATACAGAAAATTAAATAAGTGATTCTACCTGATTTTTTATTGGGAATTCGATAAACCACCAATTTAAAATTTTGGACATGATTTGTGGAAAATTTTCATAATATTTCTAAAAAAGTCGGTAAAAAATGAAAAATTAAAATTTTATGATTTTTCAAACAGCGGTCAGATGATATGTAGGAATCCATGAAAAAAGTTAAAATGGCTATTTTTCGATTTTTACCAACAGATTTAAATCAACAAAACAAAAAAAGAATTGGACGAAAAATGCGGAAAATTTTCATAATAGTTTGAATTTTTTGAAATTTTTGTCAATTTCGAAAATGAAACTCGAACTTAAATCTATCCTAAAATAAATGAAAATAATTTTATCGAGCTAAAACATATCTATATCGGTTCAGCTAATTATTATGAGCATGAAAAAATAGGTAAGATAGTAAATCGGCTACGGTGACCGAAATACTATTAAGCCAAAAATTTTGGTAAATCGGCAACGGCTGGCGGATAAACTTTCGAAATAGTAAATCGGCTATTTTTATAAAGTAAATTGGCTATCAAAATAATTCGAGGCGAAAATGAGTAAATCGGCTTCTTTTCACTGAAAGATTGAAAAATAGTAAATCGGCTCTCTTCTGAAAGTAAATCGGCTATTTTTAAAATTAAATCGGCTCACAAACTATTTGTTGCAGGAAATGAGTAAGTACGGCCAACTTTGGCCTACATTCCTGAAAATAGTAAATCGGCTACCAAATAACTTCTCGACACTAAATCGGCAATTAATTTTATTGAAATATAAAATGTCTAGATAACGAGACCAAGATAATTTGATTAATTTATAAATCTTATCAACTTCTGGTTGGTTCTGTGAGTTACAAATGTTTTTGGAATATCACTTTTGCTAGTTTGACGAGAAATGACCTTTGAAAAGGCTTAAAGTTTGCGACACTCACTCACTTATCCCCCACCTGCAAATCTGTGTTTTAAAAGACAAAGACCAAAAATATTTTCGGGAAGTATCATTTTGGCTGTCGGAATATCCGAACAGACCCCGATAGTTCCTCTTATTTTTAATTTCAAGAATTTTAGTGAGTTCTAAAAATTTCTCAGCAGACCGGAAATGCATTATTTGGATGCAATTTCCTGTTAAATGCAGTTAAAACAGTACTGAAACAAGATAATGATCTACAAATATACATACTAGGGAAGCTTTTGGAGGGAAAAACTTTGGCATAATTAATTTTGACACTTGGTGTCACCTGGTGGTGTAATTGGCGGTCAAAATTTTAATTGACGTTTTGAGCAGGAGCGCGTCGTGCGCGAGAAATTTCATTAACCCCTGGAATCACAGAAAAAAAAGTTCCGCCAAGGCACCAGAGCCGATATATCGGCTCTACTTTGAACGTGGTCTACAGAAAGCCTAGGGCAGTTGGAGTTTTAATTATTTTTGCACCAGGAAGTTGAGAGGATAAGTTTATGCATCCGACATTTTAAATTCTAGAATGTTTATTTTTTGTTCTAGAAAACATAGTGAGAAAAGCAAGGTTCAGCATATCATGTGATACAAGCTCACAGTTGTCGTCGCAAATTATATTTATTAAGGAATCGCTGTGGATGGATCTAGACTACGTCTTTGTTGTCTCCGATTAGATCTTTGTATCATAAATCGAAAGTTATTTTGAAATTAGTCTGAAATTTGGATGAAAAAATTACGATTTATCGTAAAAAATTGTTATTTTTCCTAATAAAAGCAGATAATTACACTTCTGTTATTATTTTCAGGTAGATGTAGTAATCAAGTGACAGTGTGGACCATTTTGGATTGCTCAAATTAATTTTAATAATAAATAAATTATTTCATGGAATACTCGAATTGAAAATTTTGAAATTTCACTTTTAAAAAAAAATATCTGTTCCTAGATACAAATTTCATTTTATTTTAAGTGTTATGCATGCACAAAACACTTCTCTAAAAACTGGCTAATCTCACATTTGTATTCTATGTCTAGTTTCGAAATAATATTGTCGGAAGTAAAACTTTGGCGAAAAATCTCAAAAAATCAACTCCCCGTAATATGCGAACCAAATATCCGAAATAAAAGTTACTATTATTTTTGGAATTGCCGCAACATTCTTTTTAATGTATTCGAAAGAAACAATTCTAAGACATTTTTTCTGCTCTTTCCAGAAGGTTTTAGGTTGGCTTGAGCCGATATATCGGCTCTGTGATTCCAAGGGTTAAGTACAAATTGTGGCCCGTAAAATTCTACAAAAGAAAGGCGAAGCAAAATTGGTCGCCGGCCATACCTGAATTAATTTTTTATAAAGAAACATTTTTCCGCCTACGCATTTTCGATGGTTTAATTTTTCAATCAAACAACCAAAATTTGTTCGTCAAACTTATTCAAAAATTATTAATATTGTCTGAACCCAAATTTTGTTGCGGTCACGCTCGTGCGGTTTCCAATTAAAAAACATTATATATCTCCTGGTTATGGAATTTAAAGCCAGAAAATAGAGTTTTCAAGAGCGATTTTCTGACAACTAGGGGGCTCAATTTTTTTTTCATAATTTGGATCATTTTATTTGGTTAAGAAAGTCCCGGTGCGCACTTAAGTCATGTTATATAGGTAGCAAAGACAAGTGTGTTTTAAAACACTCATTTGCAGGTGGGTAATATAACATTTCAAACAGGTGGGGGTTAAGGGGGTACTCATCGGTTACTTGTATTTTGAATCGAGGCTGATTTGAATATCTGACCCTCTGCTATTAACCAAAGGTGAAAATTTATTTTTATCAGCACCACAGCACCAAGTGGGAGTAGAGTTCTAGAACACTGATTTTATGTTTAATGTCTTTTTTCTCCATAACGGCTAAAAAATTTCTTGACCTTTTGTCAGGATAACAGTCTGTGCTTCATCTATGACAACCTGATTTTTTTCTGCAAAATTTCGATCGGACATATTCTAAAATCAGAAAAAACCGTAATTTTTTGAGATTTTTTAATTTGGAGCTTTATTTTCTCAAAAAACGGCCCAAGACTTTTTTTTAAATTTGATATGAGTCAGAGAAATATGTCTTCTTACTTTTTAATATATTTGTTTTTTGATTCTTTGCATGAAATTCCAAAAAATTGCGAGTTGGTGCAACGGGAAGTCAATTTTTGAGATTTCTAGAAAAATTAGGTTGATCGGATTAAGCTTAAAATGCTTCCAAATGAAAGCTGATGTTATACTGAACAAACAATTTGCTTACATGATATTGAAATTTTGGTCCGATATATTCTAGAATCATGAAAACGTCAAAATTTCAAATTAAACTCAAAATTTCCAAAAAACGGCCCAAGAGAATGATTTTAAATTCGGGCATAATTTGGAGTAATATGTCTTTTTACTTTCCCATAAGAGTTTTTGTCGGTTCTATGCACGGAATAATAGAAAATTGTGTTTTAGTTCAACCGGTAGTCGATTTTCGGACTCGATTTTACCGAAAGTACCCTTAAATTAAAGCTAGTGAAAACTAAATTAAAAAACTGCTAATCACTCTTACAGATTTTCAGCATTTTCAGTAAAATCGAGGTTTATGTATTTTGTCACAAAAAATACTTTGAAAAAATTAGAAAAAACTCAAAATTTTTTTTGTGGTATGACCGGAAATGCATTTTGTGGCTTTCCTGAGGGTATTTGGTGCATTTACCATGTCCCTAGCTTGAAATATAAAACCGTTGAGTACCACCTTAACTTCACTTGAAACTTCACTTAAAAATGTGTAAAAAAGCGCCCAATTATCGTCACTCACATCCTTATTAAGGTTCACATTAAAGATTATTAAATGATTATTTGATGATGCAGGCAGCAATTAGCAGTAATTGTGAGACAAACGAGAATTTGAGTTTTGTGGAAAATTGGTCAGATGTGCCACGTAAAGTCCATATGGGCCTGTTATTTTAATAAGGGAAATTAGACGGGATAATTTGGGATACCGAGTCGGGATATTCCGACCTCGGGTCAGGACGGGATCGGGATTGAAAAAAATCATAACACTCGGGATTGAAAAAAATATATATGACTCGGGACCGGGCGGGATTGGGATTGAAAACTCATCCCGTTTTAGAACACTGGCTATGACGCCTGATAAAATTCGACGCATATCTCTTTAACACCTTTTGCTTAATCTAGGATCTGCGGGCTGAAAAGCGGCCTCATGAGTGGCCATAGGAGAGGTCTTAGTAGTGTCAGGATTGGCTCCTTCAGCCCGCACATCCTAGATTAAGCAAAAGGTGTTAAAGAGATATGCAGGATTTTCGATATATTTGAATTTTGATCAACACGAAAGCCGATTCACTAGATAGCCGATTTACCATTTAACCGATTTACTTTATGACTAATCTTGAAAATAGCCGATTTACTTAATGACTAATCTTGAAAATAGCCAATTTACTATATGACTCATCCTGAAAATTGCCGATTTACTATCCAGCCGATTCACATCATCACCCATTTTTTATGAAGCCGATTAACTAGATAGCCAATTTACTTTATGACTTAATTCAAAAATAGCCGATTTACTTTTGAGCTGATTTTGATAGCCGATTTACTTTTTAGCCGATTTACACTTTATAGCCGATTTACTATTTAGACAATTTACTATCTTACCAAAAAATATACTAACTTTGTATTTTCGTAAGTTATAATGACTCCAGTCTGCTGGGTTTATGGCACCCCCGTAAGGAGGTGGTGTGAGTGATTTCTGACATTTTGGAGGCTTGATACGGCTAAACTGATAACGGTAGAACATTTCTCATCTGAACATATGGCAGATCTATCCTTGATATCGCGATTCCATTAAAGTGTTTAGTACCATTCCCACCAACCATCTGGTTACCGCCGGTTAAAACACGAAGTCCCTTCAGCTTTTTTTCAAGGAAAACAAAGGATCCTAGAGCTTTTAATCTGAAAGTTTCGCGAAAGATTTGGTGAGAATCCGTAAAATTTCTGAATTTTAGTGAATGGGTGCTATTTGTTTTTCCAATTTTGCTTCAGGGGTTAGCAACCTTGTTGAATGTGCCGAAATAATGGTGTTTCGTTCGACGTTTTGATACAAAGGCTTTTCTCGTGAAAATCTGCCCAGAAAACGTCATTTCGGAATATTACAAGACCCAAGGGTTTGTGAACATGAATGGGAAGTGGATTTTTTCGACATTTCGGCCTTGATTGCCAGCACGACAAAAAAAGTGTCCGAAATCGAAATTTTAAACATTAAAAGTGAAATTAGAAAATCTAAGTGCCACCAAAAAGATTCTTTTTGTATACAGGTTGAATTTTTGGTGTTTTGACTGGCTATTGCTGTCTAACTCCAAACAAGAAGTCACGTGCTGTAAGGCGTAAACACGTGGATCCTCCTGCCTTGAACTTTTTTTAACCATTAAAATGATGAAATATTTCGATTATTCGTGGTTTTATCGATTAAATCGATTAAGGAAAACTTCGGATTGGCATTTGAATGTTAAATGTTCATATTTTTTAGATGGCATTTTGTCAAAATAAATAAAATTGTCTTTTTAAAACAATTTGTAGACCTTCTAACTGCCAACCAACGTTTAACTGTAAGGGATTCCCTGTAGTATCTTTTTAAAGTCTTATTACTTTTGCATATTTTGCTTCATTATTTTTAAAAAATTTCTTTAGCGTGCCCTGACTGTCGACGTGCTTTTGAGGGTGACGCAAATGCGAAAAAATACACTTAGAGCCAGATGTTAATTTGCGAGCAATTTGCAATTTCCAAACACCTTGGTTGCACTTAACTTACGTAATATCGAAAATCTTCGGGCCACTTCTTACGCTCCTTAAACCTAAGCATCGAAAATCCGATAAAAAAAATAAGGATAATTAGTTCTGGAATTAGTTCTAAAGAGAGTTCTAGAAATATTGAGAAAAAAAAGATATCAGACGAAAAACCGAAAATGAATTTCAAATTTACGCGCGCGAGTTCTTAGAGAATAGAAATTTCGAAGCAATAATTTATTCTGAAATCCTAAAAGTTTGAGACGGAGAACAATTCAAACCGACAATTACGGCTGGATGATAAATCTACTATTTGCAACACTTGCTTACGCCTCAAGCTGAAAATGGTTCGGATTTCCACTTAAGAATTTTTAAACTTGAAAATAATAATAGCTTGAAAATATTATACCATACACTTCGTTATTGCTCCATTTTTAACAAAAAGTGGCCGTACAAAGTCAGATGGGGGAATAACGTGAAAGATAGCTGCCAATTACATGCGAGAAAATTTTCAACCAATTATTTTGCTTTTAGAAAGCACTTGATTAACTCTTAGACTCGATGTTCCGGCAAGTAGTGACCATTCCACATTAAATGGCATGCTCTTACGACGCTTTAAACATTATGACAAGACAGTTATAAAGTTATACGATAAACTATTAAGACAAAATGACGTTGGCGTTTTTTTATTGAAAATTTTTACGTATTACAGTTTTATTTTTGCAAAATTTTATAAATCACAAAATTGAAACCTTTCATTCGTGATCAGAAAAATCTCTAGACTTTTTCCCATTGACACTATAGCCCCAAAATGATCACGTGACCCGTATTATTTAAGGAATAAGGTTGGTATAAAAGTAGTACTGTGTTTTTCCAAAAATTTCTTAAATCTTTTTTACATTACACTTAAGTCCGAAGACGATCACANTCTTAGTTTTCAGTATATTTCACCGAGAAAATGTCAAATCAGAGTCGCATACCCCCTTAGGTGGTCAAACTACTTAAAAAATCGAAAACATTTTTACCAGAACTATTACAGCATAGTTTGTGTAAACGCATGGCCTATTAAGTCGGGTTTGGGTCGAACAGTCCAGTGAACGTGCATTTAAACCGGCACTTTGGCAATTCAAATTGTCCGCATAAACGAAACGAACATTTTGAATTCCCAAAGTGCTCGTTTAAATCCGTCTAGCTGGATTTTTTGACTCAAACATGTTCTATCTACCTGTCCGTTTAAACGCACTATGCTTAGGATGCACAGCGGGCAAATGTCTAACTTTTGAACGGTTGCTGTTAAAGAAAAACGGAAAAAAAACCATGGGCAAAATGAAAAATGAAAAAATATTTTTTTTATTTTTTCAAAAATCCGATTTTTTACTGGTTACAATACCGTTTTTTTGTTTAAATTGGGGCTGGTGAGGTGGCGTTTGCTGGCGTTTTTTTTTATTTTTGCTTTTTTCCTGTTCTCCTGAAAATTTTACACATTTTGACCTAAAATTGGACCGGGGAAGAGCAGGGAAAATTTTTAAGAAAAAAAATTAGAGTCATACATTCCTACGAATTGACCAAAAAATTTCCCAAATTTTCAAAATGTTTTTTTTTCAAAAATTTATTTTTGCAAAATGTAGCAAATTATTTTGTGACAACGGTCCTACTTCTGATAAATCAGATAAATGGACTTTAATATGCTCAAAATCGAAGTTAGTGTTCTGAATGAGAGGTTTTAAAAGCTCATTTTCTGACCAAAAACTTATTTTTCTGCCCGGTATCGTTTTTTTCTGGGTAAACGACCTCCGTGAGTCTATTGGATTTTTATCAACTACTGTAGTTTTCTATAGAACTACATCTATCAACTACATACCGTATGTAGTTACCGCTGCGCACCCTTCAGTTAACTATGCTGGATAAATTCAAATTGTGATAGCGAACCGTATTTAATATTTTGCAGAAAAATCAACGTGCAGTAATTTTAAAATCATCACGAGACAAAACTCAACTGAGAATTACCCAAATTTGAATCATAATAATAATCCCTAGTAAACCCACTCTAGCTGGATTTGTTGACCAAAGCACGTTCTACCTATCTGTCCGTTTAAAAGCACTATGATGTAGTTTAATTCTTCATTCATTCTTCAAACTATAAATTAAGGATGTCGTCAAATCCTTGAATAACGATTTCCTCCCGACCTTATCTCAGCAATGGAAAGATCATCAGACGGCAATGGTTATGATTCGAGATATTCTAATGTATATGGACAGAGTATATGTCCAGCAACATCAGGTCGAAAATGTTTATAATCTTGGCTTGGCCATTTTCCGAGACCAGGTCGCCAGATGTCCACAAATCCGCAGGTCAGTTTTCTTAATATGCGGCATATCATATGCCAAGTGTCTGCCGAATCAATTTAATAGAATTGATTATATCATATAATTTATTTCGATAGAATATGTTTATATTAGGCACATTCGAACTGCTAGGATAATCTCTGAATGAACTACCTTATGTGATTATTGTTAGAACACACCAAACAGTTTTGTCGCTGCCGTTTGAGAGCGAATAAAGATATTCGCAAATAGATTTTTGCATCTGACAGCCAAAAAAACTGAACGACCAATGTTTTTTGATTCTTCGCCGACGATTCTGAGAGAAACGTACATTCTTTTTGGCAATAAGTACAACTTTTTCTCGAATTTGGCACGCCTTAAAATGTATTGAAACACTGTAATTTGCCCATTCAGAGGTGTCTTATTACAAAAAATTTCTTTCCTACATTTTCTCTTGAAAAGCCATTCATTTGGATATATTCAGGTCCATAAGTCTTCGAACTTTAAAGATTAACAAAACTAGTAGGGTGTTCTAAATAAAAGTTTAGAAGAACTGAAAATTAAGGTGCAATAATATTTGGCGGTTGTATATTTCGCCAACCACTATGGCAGCGCTGCTGCCATAAATCATCTCATCGGAAAGGGTTGCTTCTCAAAAAGGCAAATCCGGCACTATGCCTGCCGTAGTTTTACAATTTTAAGGGGGGTCCGGTTGCCAGATTTTTCGGTTTCTGACATTTTTTTGCGAAAATTTTGTTATTTTATATAATATAAATTATATTGCATCAAAACGCCAAAATTTTTCTTTCTAATTTACTACAATTGAAATGTGAAATTGTTTCTGTTCAATCGTCTGAGGGTGAAAATAATTTTAAAGTAGCGAAGGTTGCCATTTTAAAGGGTGTTTTTGTTGTCAGATTTTTTCCAAGGTCCAGAATGCGAAAAAATGAAGAGTAAAAAAAAAAGCGCGCGAACGATTACCAGCTGAAGATTTCGATTAGAATACACGGTTGATCACGGCGATGTGGCTAACGAATGATCCATCCGAAAAAGATAATCCGAAATTCAAAATACCACGAAAAGAGCTTGAAAAGTTATATCATGGTCTAAATCTTCAAAAATATTGTACTCCAAAAAACCGTCTCGAAGGTTCGATTTTGGTAACCAGGATCCAAAAAATATTATCAGGGTAGTATTTAACAGATCCGTACTATCTTGGCTGCCATTTGAGGTATTTAAGAAAAAAATGTAAAAGCGTTAGCCAAAGGTCATTCATAAATTTGGTCTTACGATTTTAGATGTGATTTTTTGGAAAAACTTTTGCATTTTCATTTGTCAATTCAGTAAAATTCGCTGATTTTTAAATTAAAAATCATTTTGCGGTTTTTTCAGGGATTTTAACAAATTCCTAGAATTCAAACAGTATATGAAATTCTATTCCGTGAGAAGGACTCTAAATCAGTATTCAGTCACAAGTATGGTATTCTGAAGAGTATTTTAATCCAAGTATGCCACGAAGAATTTCAAAACTTTTATATAAAAGATAAAAAACTTAGTTTTCGTGAAAATGCCCAAAAGATCGAAAACGAAAATCCCTTGAGGGACTGAAGTTTTTCCAAAAAACTTTTAAAAAATGCACAAAATTTTTTAAAAAAATGCACAAAAAAATTTGAAATTAAAAAAATCAGCGATCAATTAAGTTAAATTACTTACTAGTAGGGTGAGGCTAACTCGTGTACAGTGTACACGCTACAAAACGATGCAAAACTGTTTGTCAGGAAAAAAAGTAGGGTTGGGGTGAGAAGAGTAGGGTTCCGTAGGAACACCATTTTTCTTGCACCAACCCTAGTTTTTTTACGAAATAAAGTTTTGCCATGCCCCCAAGTGTACAACATAATTTTCTGTGTACATAAATATGTCCGTATGTTGAAAGGATTAGATTTAGGATTAGGTAAACTCGTGTCCAGTGTACACGGTAAAAAACAATGCAAAACTGTTTGTTGGGAAAGGTCTGATTCTTCCTAACCGCTAGGGTTAGGGTTAAAAAATAGGTTTGTGTTCCGCAGAATTGTGATTTAACACTAACCAGAGTCTTTACCGACAAAAAGTTTTGCCATGCCATGAGTGTACACAATACTCTTTCAAACTAAAATTTAAACATGGAGGCAATACTATTCCAAAAAATATAAAAATTGTATTTTTGAAATGCGTTTAAAACATGTTACAGCCCCGGCATGGCCCGCCGGGAGGCATTACTATCAATTCAAATCCTGTTATTCTTGCAATGGCACTCTTTCATTCTCTTTTTTTAAAGACAAAAAATGACAACTTTTCCGATCGGTCAAAAGTGTTGACCCTTGTGAGCACAGAGCCTATTACTAAGGTAATTTTTTTTAGGTGAGCTCACCCTTCTCATGACGATTACGGGAAAACCATAGGCGATATCAAAAAACGTTTTTTTGCAAACTAAAAAAGCTCAATGGAGAAACTTTGTCCTTTTCATCGGACTACCGGTTCACCGGTAACCGGAGATCTATTATATAGGTATTTTCAGTATAAAATTTGAGAAAAAAGTCGAAACTCGTTTTTTTCTTCCAGGAATTCATCCAAAATATAGTTCAAGCAGTAAATGTGTAGACAATCGTGATATAAGAATGAACAAATATAAAAATTTACCTTTCCGGCTGATTTTAAGAAAAAAAAATTTGGGCCCATCGAGATTCGAACCTACCAAATTCCAGTTTATATCCGGTGAACCGGATGTCAAATCAACTTAATAAAATTTATTTATTGAGCAGTTTTAGTCGGCAGTTGAATGCAAAAAAACGTTTCTCGATATCGCCTATGGTTTTTCCGTAATCGTCATGAGAAGGGTGGGCCCACCTAAAAAAAACTACCCAAGGTAATTTTTTTAAAGGAGGCCACCCTTCTCATGACTATTACGGGAAAACCATAGCTGATATCGAGAAATGGTTTTTTGCATTCAACTGCCAACTAANAAGTCCATCGGAAATAGTAATTTTCATCAAAAATTGCAAAAATATACCATTAAAAAAAGTTTGAGAATTTATCTCTATATTATTATGGTTTTTGATATGAATTTCTAAATGAAATCGTGTAAAAGACTATAGTATATGTAAAAATACATATGTAAAAAAACGTCCGCTTAGACATACGAAAATTTTGAAATTTGAAAAAATGCGTAGGTTTTCGCCCAAAAAACGCAAAAAAGACACTAAAACGTCCGCTTAGACAAATACGACAGTATATAGGTATTTTCAGTATAAAATTTGAGGAAAAAATCAAAACTCGTTTTTGTCTTCCAGGAATTCATCCAAAATATAGTTCAAGCAGTAAATGTGTAGACAATCGTGATATAAGAATAAACAAATATAAAAATTTACCTTTCCGGCTGATTTTAAGAAAAAAAAATTTGGGCCCATCGAGATTCGAACCTACCAAATTCCAGTTTATATCCGGTGAACCGGATGTCAAATCAACTTAATAAAATTTATCTATTGAGCTTTTTTAGTCGGCAGTTGAATGCAAAAAACTGTTTCTCGATATCGACTATGGTTTTTCCGTAATCGTCATGAGAAGGGTGGGCCCACCTAAAAAAAACTACCCAAGGTAATTTTTTTAAAGGAGGCCACCCTTCTCATGACTATTACGGGAAAACCATAGCTGATATCGAGAAATGGTTTTTTGCATTCAACTGCCAACTAAAAAAGCTCAATATAGAAATTTTATCAAGTTGATTTGACATCCGGTTCACCGAATATAAACCGGAAAGTAATTTTTTGGTTGGTTCGAATCTCGGTGGGCCCAGAATTTTTTTTTTCTTAAAATCAGCCGGAAAGTTGAATTTCTATGCTTTTTCGTTCTTATATCACGATTATCTACACATTAACTGCTTGAACTATATTTTGATGAATTCCCGGAAGAACAAAACGAGATTAGATTTTTTTTTTCAAAATTTATACCGAAAATGCTCATATAATAGATATCCGGTTACCGGTGAACCGGTTGTCCGATACAAAAGGAAACATTTCTCCATTGAGCTTTTTTAATCGGCAATTGAATGCAAAAACAATTTCTTGATATCTTCTATGGTTTTCCCGTAATCGTCATGAGAAGGGTAGCCTCCTTTAATAAAAAAATACCTAAGGGAACTGAAACTTTTGAAAAATGTCCCAAAAAATCATCCCAGATTTTTTTCTTTCTGATACATTTAAAGAATTTAGCTGCAGTTTTAATTTAATTTATTAATTGATTTTTTATTCAGATATTTCGTTTCGATATTACAGGGGATTGATCGTTTGCCTATGTTTTACTTCCAGAAAAATTATTTTGAAAATAGACATCAAATACAATTGTGAGATTAGCCAGTTTTTAGTAAAGTGTTCATGCTAACTTCTCAAAAGAAAAATCAATTGGTTCCCTGGAACTTCCTTGGACAGATATTTTTCAATTTTAAGTATTCCATGAAAAAATCTACTTTTTATGTAAATTAATTCGAGCAATTAAAGATTTACCACAGAGTTACTTGATTAATATATCGACTTGAAAATAATACCAAAAGTCTAATAATCTGCTTTTATATGCAAAAATAAACATTTTTTAAAAAATCCTGATTTCTAAGGGTTTTAAGGCGAAAATATAAAAATAATTGTCCGATTTTAATACCGGAAATTCTCAGAAAAAACTTGCGCCCCACTCACGCTCGCCACCGAATTACGCCTCCGGCAAAGTCTGATAGATTTGATATTTTATTAAGTTACAAAAATAATAATATTTTATACTTTTAATTTATAAGTGCATATAAATTTTATAAAAAATATGTTCTTCAAGGACGCAAAGAGGATTATCCGCACATCAAGAGAAAATGCTATTTTTTGTCGACACCAAGTTTTTTTTTCTTAATATTTTAATGTTTATCAACTATTTGATTAATTCGTAACAAAATTTTGGCTCTCAGTCGAAATCACACTGAGTCCATTTAACAAAAAAACGACCTTACTTAATTGAGCACATGTAACAAATTTTTTTGTGAGTATGGCTGGGGTGTTTATAATTCAAAAGGTTAAGTTAAATATGGTAAAATTTAAATTACTTATAAAAACGAGATTATGGTGACTCATTTTAGGGCCACTACAGGGTTCACAGATGGCCCAATAATTTTTTAATGCTCAAAATCGTTTACCTCGGAGTTTTTAACCTTGTAAATGCAAAAAATATTTGTCAATAGTCATGGTATGGCCAAAAATTTTGACGGTTCGCTGCTTTAACTTTTTTTGGAAAATTATTTTATATTCAAAATTTTATCGTATTTTTTAAACTATCATTTACACCAGTTAAAACATGACTAAAATCGATGTATTTTTTAACTTATACGTTTGAAGAGAGTTTTCAGCGAACAAGAAACGATTTGGAATATAATGGACTGAGAATAAAGCTGAAGACGACGATTTATAAAGAGAAAGATATCGAAGTTCGAATAGAGTAATGAAAATCTGACAACCCCCTATAAAACCTCTAGATTTTTTGAAAAATAAGTAGATCACAAAATTTTGAACTCTAAAAAATGCAGGAAGTACTGTGATTTTTTTCTAAGCGGACAAAACCGGCAAAAACCTACGCATTTTTTTTGAAAAACCTCGAACACCCAACTCTAAGCGGACAAAACCGGATTTTTTTGAAACATTTAAAAAATTTCTAGTTTTGATTTTAAGAAGTTTTAAATAGTTATTCTTCAAAGGGAAGGGTGGCCGAGTGGGTAAGAGCTCCTGACGGATTTTTCAAAGTGTCCGCTTAGACAAGAATCACAGTAGTAATTTAAGGGGTTTGGGCGCGTGCGATGTTTATTTTTTGGCTGGCGAAATATACCCACGCCATAATATTTCGCTATAGCCTGAAATACCTTTGAATATTATTATTCTTCAATTTCCAATTTAAAAAGGTCAGCCGGGATAAGCTGATAATACACTTCAAAATGAGAGATCCATAAAATTCCTAAAGGACAAATCCTTCTTAAATCTAGCTCATCAGGTTTATTATCAAACCAAGCTGCCAGTTCGCAATAAAATATTTTTTTTATTATTAAAACGTGTTATTGGGTTAAATGTAATTTCTTAAGAAAACTAAAGTACAGATAATCGGCTTTTAGGAAACGATCGGTGAAAACAAATTTTGCTTGCGGGGCCCCGCGGGGTCGGTGAATTTTGACAGATACGGATATGGGCTCTTGATGAAAAACTTTTTACTGGGTTTATATATTATTCTCAATATACCATCAAAGTTTACTTTAATGTTTACATTAATGTTTTATAATCCAGGCGACTTTTGTCGCTAGTGAGCCAAAACTGGACTTAAGATTGACCTTGAGTGTTGACTAGTTTTTGCACTCTACGCTCATCAGAAAGTCGACCCTTCCGGTTCTTTTAAAGGTACTTGCATGTCTATACGATGAACTTGAAATTGACCTTGAACTTTGACGGGATATTTGAGGTCAAATATTGGTCGCCGACCCTAAAGCAGAAAAACGCTTAATTTCCACTGGCCAAAAAAATCATTCTAGCTCTTCATACGGCTTCGCTAGAACCGGGTGGGAACTACCTGTAAAATCTCGAAAAATTTCTGAAGAACAAAAAAAATCCTAGGGTGGTTTTTTTTAGGAACCATCTGGTGTTTCCGGCTTTCTCGTATTTGGAAACCCCATGACACCATATATTGGCAGATAGAGAAATAAATTCCGCGTGTAACGCCTGATTTTTTTTCAGAATTTGAGACCGGTAATGGCGGATTTCCGGTAGGTCCATTTTTTCAAANTTTGAAAAAATGGACCTACCGGAAATCCGCCATTACCGGTCAACCGGTCTCAAATTCTGAAAAAAACATTCAGGCGTTACACGTGGAATTTAATTCTCTATCTGCCAATATATGGTGACATGGGGTTTCCAAATACGAGAAAGCCGGAAACACCAGATGGTTCCTAAAAAAAACCACCTAGGTGTTAAAATGACCAGAAAAAAATTCTTTACAAGATAGCTTAAAAACATCGATTTCCATTTTTGAGTTTTGAAATTCCTTATTTCAAATCGTCATATGACATATGTTACATCAAGGCATGTGTATCATATCAAGGCATATTTTTATGGTACAGTCTAGTACTTTCCCTGGACAGTGCTTTTAATATTGATAGGACGCGTCCTGATAAACGCACTTCACTGTACATCTTTAACCAGATTTACCATATGTTTCAGGTGGTAACTTGAAGATTCAGAATTTGATTTAATTTGACGAATAAACAGTTGCTTCCCTAAATATGGGTTCTATTGGTGTCATATAATTTTTGGACTATTACATGATATTACTGAGGTCATTCGGCCTCAGTGGCCAAGTTTTTATTTAACTTCCTTTTTAACATTAAAATCGTGTTACATCGCAGAAGATGCGCGTCACAAGAAAAACCTTTTTTATTTTGGAAGATTCGCTTCAAAACATGAATTACGTCACAATTAGCTGATAACTTATCAGACAAAGACTCCTCGACAGAAAAATTAACACCCTCGCATTACTCATATGTGGTTCAACTTATCGAAATAATTGGGTCCCTCACACACACTTGAGTTATTACGTAGGGTGTAATTTTCGAGGTTACATAGTTCATTTTTTGAAGAGAATCTCCCAAAAAAATATTTCATCAATTTCGTCATTACAAAATGGGCTTACCATTTTCGACGATGTTTGAAGATACTTTTCAAAAAATTAACTCTTAGTAACGTTTATATTTCAGCCACCTTAGCGGGCTCTTGCTTGATATGGTAGCGCGGGAACGTAGGGGTGAAGTCGTGCACCGAGGAGCCCTGCGCGAAGCATGTGCGATGTTAATGACTTTATCAATCAATGATAACAGAAAAGTTTATATTGAAGACTTCGAAGAACCTTTTTTGGAGCAATCGCGCGAATTTTATAAAGTTGAATCAGAAAGGTTCCTTGCTGAAAATTCAGCATCAGTATATATTAAAAAAGGAAAGGTTTTTAGTAGATGAATTTTCAAGCGAACTTTAACCCAGTTTTTAATGGCGACCACCCTTTATATGATGATTACATAAAAAATATCGAGAAATTTTTTTTCTCATTTACCGAAAGTGCCCAGTTGTCCGAAAAAAACCCACGCATTTTTAAAAAATACTTGCCCAATGGGCCTTTCACCCCCAATCGTCATATTTTTTTTTGCTTAAAACTTTCGGACAATTGCCCCCTCTTGAACATATGTTTACAGTTGAATTTAAGGGGAAAAGTGTAATCTCACGTCAATGAGATACTTCCGAACTGGTACATACGATCTTTCTGAGATTCTTGGCCATAATATAATCTTTCAATCTACGTGACATGTCACTGCAAAGTCGGTTTTGCGATTTCCGATTTTTTACATAAATGATATTTTCGATGGTTTTTTTGTCGAAAATCGATAATTTTTGATAAATTTCCGGTGAAAACCGGTAATAGAAAAACCCGGCTCTGTAGAGTCATGTCACGTAGTTTGAAACAGGCTTGTAAAACGGATAACTTATGCGTACGTTTTCCATCCCTTTTTTGCGTAAGTTCAAGTAAAAGATAGTCGAAAACTGGGGATAGAAAATCCGGCCGGGGATGCATCCCTTTACAAGCCTGGTTTGAAAGTATCATTATTTCTGACCCATAATTTCAAAAAGATCTACTAATTTTCCCATTTATATCTGGAAAAGTAATTTCTGAAAAGCCTTTTTAGCTGTCATCATGAAAGGGTTGGCTACCATTGATACAAAAAACACCTTGAAATATTTTATTATCTTCAGTTTAAAAAAAAAATTTCCTGAAACCTATTTAAAGTTGAACAGCGTATAACCGAAGAAGGTGAACGTGCAAAACATTACCTAGATCCATCAACTGAAAAACACATTGTCAAAGTCATCGAAGAAGAATTAATACAAAAACATTTGAAAACCATCGTTGATATGGAAAACTCGGGCGTTGTTTATATGCTCAAGGTATTATATCTATTCTAATATATTTATAAACTATTGTCAACAAAAAAATTTGTTGATTTTTTTTTAATGCCTTTAATTTTCTCTGAAAGTTTGTAGGCGAGAAGCTGCAGTACAACTAAAATACAAATTTACGAATTTTATTTATTTTTGGATTATGCTATAAAAATTAATCCAGAATTTGTATTTTACGAAATAATATTTTTTTTTCTCGAATTTGAAAATTTTTTCGACTTAAAATGTTTACCCAGATATATCCTTCAGTTAGCCAACAAATCTGAGAGCCCGGTTGAAAAAATATTTCAAATTCTTTCGTCGAAAAGAATTTGTCTTCTCATTCTGAAGATGATTTAAATAAATCGGAACGTTAAAAAATAACAATATTTATATTGAAAAAATTTATAAAGATATATCCAGGATATAATATCCTTGTACCGATTTTTTTCCCGAAATAGTTCTTCACCAGACTAAAAAAACAATTTTTATATGAACTCGGGCATTGTTATCGATATGGATATAATTTGTGATCAAAAATTATTTAAAATATTCAGAATGAAAAAATTGATGATCTCCGCACAATGTATGTTATTTTACATCGAGTCGATAACGGAATCGATGTTATGAAACAGGTAAAATATTCGGCGAACGTATCTTTAGGTAGTTTTTTTTAATGGAACATTCGCATTTTTTAAACTTTAAATCGTATACAAAACGCGACTAAAATTAAGGATTTCTGTGCGCTGTCGCGAAAAAGTGCCCAACAAAAATGACGCACAATGTTTATACAGGTTGCAAAATATATGGGTATAAAATTTTAGAAATATAATCTTAATTTCAGGCTGCATCAAAATTTCTTCGCGAGCAAGGAAAAGCCGTTGTTGAAGAAAATGCTAGAAAATCAGCAATTGAATATATTCAAGCTCTTCTCGACCTCAAGGTAAATCTAATAAAAATAACTAGCTGGATATCACAGACTTTTAGGACCAATTTGACCGTTTCCTGAGCGAATCATTCAAAGACGATCGAATTTTTAAACAAATGATAACTGGTGATTTTGAACATTTTATAAATTTAAATCCAAAAAGTCCAGAATTTTTATCCCTATTCATCGATGAGAAACTAAAAAAGGGAATAAAAGGCCTGAAAGATCATGAAATTGACGAAGTTCTAAACAAAGCAATGGTTATGTTCAGGTATGTATTTGATGCGCATATTACTTTAGTTAACTTTCAAAATAATGGGTTTATCAAAAATAGAAAAAATCCTCATGGTAATGTTTTTTTAGATGCGACAGATTTGATTTTGCCACCACAGATGAAGCGTATGAATCATACGGTATGAGATATCACAAAACGGTTTTTTGCATTTGACTGAAAACTAAAAAAGCTCATGTTGTTCCACCGGTAATTCACGGTTTGAACCGGTTATTTTTGGTTTCTCTGTTTATTATTGCAGTTTATTAATACACACAAATACCTGTTAAATATGTTATATCGGTTAAATTTCATGGAGAATATTTTTGACATCAATTTTGAAATTTGACATTCAACAACTTCTGGTTTTAGGGACAAATAATGACTCATCATCGAAAAATTAAATTTTGTCATTATGAAAAATCTAACGAAAACTTAATTTATTAAATCTGTCGCACTTAAAAATTACCTGAGCTAAATTTTGACCTTCGTGAGGATCGGTACGGCTAAACTGATGAAGATGAGACATTTCTGTAAAGTACATTTGAAAGGTCTCTCCTATATCGAAGATAATGCCTATGTTACATAGGCTATGTATGATATTTTTGCATTTCTCTATATTTTTTGCAAAAATATCATACTTAGGCATAATCTTCGATATCGCGCGATACATGCATGATTTTGGTACCACTCACACTTACCACCTTGTTAACCGTGATCAAACACGAGTTCCTCGACTTATTTAAATTAAATAAAGATCCTTTCTTCATACCACCACACGAAAATTTAGTTTTAAAAAATAAAAAAATGTAATTTTATTGAAAAGTGATAAAAGTTGGAAACCAGTCTTATCTGATGCGCAACCGAAAAATATGTCGAAAAAATATAGGAATTTTTCTGGACTTTCCTGGGATTTTCTAGAGACGAAATCGAGTTCCCAGCTGACGGTCCCTAGATATATATAGCCAATTATAGGGAGCGCACCGGTAAAACTAACGAGAGAACTACAGTAGTTGATACAAATTATTTGACCTCACGGGGTTGTTGACCCAGAAAAAAACGA
>SCLH01000023.1:459611-471181 GCA_004367855.1 Oikopleura vanhoeffeni
GAGTGGTACTAAACTGTCTAATGGAATCGCGATATCAAAGATAGATCTTTCTAATGTATGTTTCAAAAATGTCCAGTCTGCATTTGTCTAACTGTACGGAGCCTCTGAAATCCCAAAATCACTATCACCACCCCCTCAAGTGTCTAATAGAAACTGTCTATACAGGAATTGAAAGTGGGAAAGCAAAATTCAAGGACAGAATATTAATAAAATAACTATTTTTGGAAAACAATTTATAAAACAATTTTTTAATAATAAGGACAATATTGCAGCAAAACCTAAAGACGGTATGGCAAAATCTTAACATATTTTAAGGGGGAAACTGAATCTGAAAAAGTAGAAACCCGTAATAAAGTCGATGAAGATCGACGGCATGAAATTGAAGCATCTATTGTACGAATTATGAAACTGAGAAAAACTCTCCAACATAATAATTTGGTAGCGGAAGTCATAGAACAACTCAAAGCACGTTTCAGGTAATTATATATGCAACTTTAATAAAAAATTCAAATTGACAATCAGAAAGTTCAAACACCCTTTTTTGTTGGATTTTTACTAGTAAAAATGATGTTTAAAAGTTAAAATTTGACGGTTTATGCATGGGCAAGAAATTTTATCGGCTACACTGACTGTTTTTCGATACCTCAATTTAAAAACCTCAAATTTAAACAAAATTTTCGATGAAAAATGTGTATTTTTTCCATTTTTGTTTGAAGCTGAATGATATTTGTTTTGTGCGCTTTAATTTAAGGCTATGGGCCATAGGTAGGGAGCGCACCGGGCCAATTTCTAAGTTTTAAACGGGCAAAATTAACGAAAAACGGGAAGAAAAATCTTAAGCAGAATTCAAAGGCAAAAATTATGAAAAATAAAAANTTTTGGAAAAGATTTAGAGTCAGTCTTTGCAAAATTTTTCCTTCAAAATGACGAAAAATTTTTTTTTCAAAAATTTTTATTTTCAAAAGTTGGCAATTTTTTTGTGACATCGGCTCTACTTCTGAAAAATCAGGTAAATGGAGTTTTATATGCTAAAAATCGAAGTTAGTGCTCTAAATGGGCGTTTTAAAAAGTCCATTTCTGACCACTAGATGGCCAAAAACTTTTTTTTTGTGCCCGGAATCGTTTTTTTCAGAGTCAACAACCCCCGTGAGGTCAAAGAATTTGTATCAACTACTGTAGTTCTCTCGTTAGTTTTACCGGTGCGCTCCCTAGCCATAGGCTATGGGCATATTCCGAATTATTTCAAACTCCATTTGTCACCATCTAAATAATCTTTGAGTACAGTAGATTGTCTTTAGTAGGACGCGTCCTATGTATTTTAAAAGTACTGCCCTACGAAAAGTACTTAACTACTTTAAAAATATGCGTTGATATGATACATATGTTACATACGTATCGTACCATGGCGTATTTTTAGAGAACAGTAAAGTACTTTTCGCAGGACAGTACTTTTAAAATTCTTAGGACGCGTCCTACTAAAGACACTTTACTGTACAAATTTATTTGTTTAATTTTCTAAACAAAATAAATCACTTTTAATTATTTGTTCGTTTTTATGACCTCATTATTTTCATTGAAAAAATTAAGAAAGTTATTTGATCACCCATTGTGACGTCATTTGAGTGTTTACCGTATAACGTACAGCAATCTAATCTAAAAATATATAAAACATAACTTTTGCCATGGCTACCCTTTCGGCTGGACCCTTTGAAATGTAAATCTAAACACACTTTATTTTAAATGTATTTATTTTTAGCCCTACTCCACCTGTTATCAAAAAGCGAATCGAGGCGTTAATTGAGCGAGAATATCTCGTACGAGATAATGTGGACCGAAAACTGTACAAATATGTTGCCTAAATGTTGCTATAAAGAGCAACGGCCGACCAAATGAGCATGCCGTTATTATAGATTACAGCAAAATTTAGGCCTTTTCTGGTTTCATACATTTTTCTTATGGGCTCGGAAGCTTTTTGTCGGAATACTCTTTTTTAAATATTTAAGAGGGTTCTATAGGCTACAGAGACTTTTTGTAATGCTCAAAACTATTTTTATACGACATAGCAATAAAATACAAATTGGTAGTTCGTAATCTCTAAAAAATATCTAGTTTAATATGTTCTCAAAATAACTAAATATAGTTAGAGAACAATATATTTTCTTACTTCCAGAATACTTATTTCAAAAAAAAAATCTCAATTATAGATAGTTTAGCCGTGAGAACCCCCTTAATGAAAGCAAAGTCGAGTTAAAATTGTGCAGAATTCTAGAGATGATTTTTATAATAGCTGGAAAAACGAACGAACGAAACCAAAACATCAGGAAATGACATTTTTTGTACTTTGTGACATCGTCAAATATAATTTATTTATTTATATTAGGTTCTTATTTGACTTTTACGGAAAGAACACAATATTTTCGTTTTCTTACAATCTTATCTCGATTCAACTTTGATTATTCAAATTTATCCAAATTTTTCATATATTCGGACCAAATTTAATCGAGCATTTTACAAGTTCATTTCGGCACGTTTTTTATAAAATTATTCGATGTTTTCTCACGACCCTTGTTTTCACTTATAGCGTCTTACTAACGAACAAAATCGTATCTTTGACCTAAGTTGGCTCACAAAACATTTTTGTTTATTCGTAGGACTCTCTAACCCTGCCCATTAATGTAATCAATTCAGTTGTACAATATTTATAAATGACAGATAACAATTCTGTAGAATAAAAAAAATGTTTTCTAGAATGTCAGGGACGGCGCGGCATACAAAGGAAATGATAGATGCTGCTAAAATAAAATTAGCATCTAGTACGGACCCAGTTGATAAGGTAATAGAATAAGTTATTCTAATTAAAGAAATGAAAAATTACTCTATCAGCTTGATATTTACGGTTAGACCTAAACCGTCGTGTTGTAAATTTCTAAAAAAAATTTGGGTTTTTCATAACTAGGACTGTTCTAAGACAGAAATTTGCTACATTTCCAAAAAAAAATTTGTGAAAAAATTAGGACATTTCGAAAAAAACTTATGCAAGGACAGAATTTAAATTTTTTCTTAAAACTTTTCCCAAACTTTCTCAAGTTATTGCTAAACCTTGACCGCTATGGTAGTTTATAATTTAGTTCCGACCATTTTTCAGCGATTTAGAATAAACGGTGATGGCAAATAACATTTTTTTGGGGGTTCGTTTCTTAAGGGGGGTGGTCAACGCAAAATTGACCAAAAACCGAGTTTTCTAGTATGTTTCACGCTTAAGGGAGTGGGTGTCGCAAATTTGAGCCTCTTCCGAGGCCATTTCCCGCCAAACTAGCAAAAGTGATATTCCAAAAACATTTGTTACTAACAGAACCAACCTTCGCGGTAATTTTGAATTTAACAGTAACCCACCTACCCTGACACCTACGCTTTTAAAAAGCTTCTTAAAAAGACACGCAGTTCGTACCTACTCCTTCAATTTTCATCATTTTTCATTATTTTTTTGCGNAGATTCAACGGATCATTACAAGATACAGTGAGTTGAATGAAAATAATACTTAGAAAAAGTCAGAAATTTTTGAAATTTTTTTTTCGAAAAATAAAATTTTTTATTTTTACATACCAGATTGAATTCACAGGCAAAATGTGCAAGCAAAATTAAATTCAACGGATTAATACTTTAAAAGATACAGTAAAGTGAATGAAAATAATACTTCGTAAAAATACGAAATTTATGAAATTTTTTTATATCGAAAATTTTTTTTTTAATTTTTTCGGAATGAAATCGATATCAAAAATGAGAGTGCAGCAAAAATTAACTTTTTCTCGTGTCTGAGTTCCGAGATAAAGCGTTCGTCGGTTACCCCTATTTTCTTGATCTAAGTAAAAGTTGAAAAAAAATTTTCGAATTTTTTTTTTTTACATTCAAGATTGAATTCACAGGCAAAATGTGCAAGCAAAATTAGATTCAACGGATTTATACTTTCGAAGATACAGTAGAGTGAATGAAAATAATTCTTCGTAAAAATACAAAATTTATGAAACTTTTTTATATCGAAATTTTTTTTTTTTAATTTTTGTGGAATGAAATCGATATCAAAAATGAGAATGCAGCTAAAATTAACTTTTTCTCATGTCTGAGTTCCGAGATAAAGCGTCCGTCGGTTACTCCCTTAAATACATCTCATGTGTAATTAACACAGGCAAAATATCTTTAAAACTTTTTTTATTTCATTTAAAGCACAAAAGTCAAAAAATCGATTTCAGCATTTTTTACTTTGAAATTTTTTGGATTCAACTGCGGAAATTCAAATTATTTTATAATATAGCCTGAACGGCTTAAATGTATCTTATCTTTAATTTAATTTGGTAATATTTTTTTTTATTTCATTTTTAAGCAAATTTTTGGTCACTTTCTAATGTTTACTGGCCAAATAATCGACTTTTAAGAGGGTAGCGGTCACAAAAATGTATTTTTTAACTCTTATTTACCAGAAAACAAAACTGCTTGGGAACTTTGGAGAATAGCCATATGGTAGATCTATCGTTGATCTTCAAAAATAATTCATCAGAATANGTAATGGCGATTTAGAGAACAGGTAAGTACTTTTCGCAGAAGTATTTTAAAATCTAGGACGCGTCTACTAAAAGACATTTAACTGTACAAATTTATTTGTTTAATTTTCTAAACAAAATTAGATCACTTTTAATTATTTGTTCTATTTTATGACTATTATTTTCATTGAAAAAATTAAGAAGTTATTTGATCCCATTGTACTCATTGATGTTTACGTATTAACGTAGAATCAATCTAAATATATAAAAACATAAACTTATGCCATGGCTACCTTTCGTGGACCTTTAAATGCTAAATTAACCGGACTTTATTTAATGTATTTATTTTTAGCCTACCAATGTTATCAAAAGCGCATCGAGGCGTAATTGAGCGAGAATATCCTCGTGCGAGATAATGTGACCGACAACGAGTAACAAATATGTTGTAAATGTGCTATAAGAGCAACGGCCGACAAGATGAGCAGCGTTTTATATTACAGCAATTTAGGCCTTATCTGGTTAATAATTTTTTATGGCTGGAAGCTTTTGTCGGATATTTTTTTAAAATATTTAAGAGGGTTCTATAGGCTACAGAAGACTTTTTGAGGCTCATAATTTTATACGACATAGCATAAAAAAATACATTGGAGTTCGTATCTCTAAAAAAGTATTAGTTTAATATGTTCTTAAAGTATAACTATAGTTAGAGAAAATATATTTTTTAACTTCAGAATACTTATTTCAAAAAAAATCTCAATATAGATAGTTTAGCCGGAGAACCGCTTAATGAAAGCAAAGTCGAGTTAAATTGTGCAGAATTATAGAGATATTTTTATAAATAGCTGGAAAAGACGAAACGAACTAACAAAACTCAGATACTGCACATTTTTGTACTGTGAATCGTCAAATTTAATTTATTTTATTTATTAGGGTTTTATTTGACTTGTACGGAAAGAAACATATTTTCGTTTTCTTACAATTCATGTCGATTCAATTGATTATTCAAATTTTCTCAAATTATTTCATATTCGGATAAATTTAATGACATTTTACAAGTTATTCGCACGTTTTATAAAAATTATTCGATGTTTTCTAAGATGTGTTTTCCCCTTATGGCGTCTTACTAAGACAAAAAATCGTATCTTTGACCTAAGTTGGCTCACAAAACATTTGTTTTTCGTAGGACTGCTCCTACCTGCCCCATTATGTAATATTCAGTTGTACAATATTTATAAATGAAGATGAACCATTCTGTAGGAATAAAAAAGTTTTTAGAAATGTCAGGGACGGCGCAGGCATACAAAGGAAATGATGATGCGTAAAATAATTTACATCTAGTACGGACCAGTTGTAAGGTTAAATAGAGATATTATTCTATTTAAGGAAATGAAAAATTACTCATCAGCTTGATATTTGGTTGAGACCTAACGTCTTGTTGTAATTTCTAAAAAAAAATTTGGTTTTTCATAACTAGGACTGTCTAAGACAGAAATTTGCTACATTTCCAAAAAAAAAATTTTGTGAAAAAATTCGAATTTGTGAAAATTGGACATTCGAAAAAACTATGCAGCGACAAATTTAAATTTTTTTCTAAAACTTTTCAAACTTTCCTCAAGTTATTGCTAAACCTTGAGATATGGAGTTAAATTTTAGTTCGACATTTTTCAGCGATTTAGAATAAGACGGTGATGGCAACTTACATTTTTTTGGGGTTCGTTTGTTAAGGGGGGTGGTAACCAAATTGACCAAAAACGGTTTTCTAGTATGTTGCACGCTAGGAGTGGTGTCGCAAATTTGAGCTCTTCGAGGCCATTTCCGCCAAATAGCAAAAGTGATATTCAAAACATTTGTATAACGAACAACTTACGGTAATTTGGAATTGTACAGTAACACCTACCTGTACCTAGCTTTTGCAAAAGGTTCTTTAAAAGACACGCAGTTCGTACCTATCCTTCAACTTTTCATTATTTTTTTGCGGTGAGCTCTGAGAAATAAGGTAACTTTATTTAGGTGCGCCTCCTCTGTGAGAAACGTAGTAGGTATCGGGAGAAAGGTTTTTTGCATCGCGAAGCAGCTCAAACTTAACCAATGAAAAAAAAATTCGATTTTAGGTCTACCGGTTTATCCGTAGTCAGCCGTGAAATACACCGGTAAATTGGCGTTTAAGAGAACTAATCAGTAATCAAACTTAAAAATATACTTTTTAAGGGTGACTTTTCAAAAGAAATATTTTTGGCATTTGTATTTTGAACACCGAACACCTAGTGAATAGGGCACTTTGTTGATTCTGCACTGGACATCCTAGGAGAACCTGTAATAGTGCTAGAGGTTGATAACTTTTCAAGAGAAATACAAGGTTTCGAAAAAAAACTCTCTAGTTTATTGTCAAACAAGGTTTTTTGCTTTCAGATGCAGTATGAGTCGAAACTGTATCTCTCAAACTGGTGGAGGGATAGCTTTTGCTGGCCTCCAAACGGACCATTCAAACAATTTTGGCTAAAATGAAAAATTGACAATGTCCCAGAAGAGGTCGCCGAAAGCAAAATTCGAAAAAAAACTTCTCTAGTTTAGTTGTTAAGCAAGTGCTTGTGGCTTTCAGATCAGTAAGAGTCGAAACTATATCTCTCAAACTGGGTGGAGGAGATAGCTTTTGCCTGAGCCTCCCAAACTGATCATTTCAAAATTTTAATTTTTGGTTTTTTCGCGTTTTTTGTCCGCTGAAAAGCAAATTTTAATAAACAAAAGCGCTTTGCATTATCGTAAGGGCTTCTCCGGAAGCCTGACACAAAAAATGATGAAATGAAGGAGTAGGGCCACAATGCGTGTTTTTAGGAGGCTTTTTAAAAGCGGAGGTGTCGGCGGTAGGTGGGATTGTATCCAGATTACTGTACGGTTAAAATTACCGGAAGTTGGTTCTGTTAGTTCAAATGTTATTTGGAATTCACCTTCTAGTTTGGGGGAAATGACCTGGAAGAGGCTCAATTTCGACACCCACTCCTTAATAGAGATTATAGAAATGATTACACCAGAAATACAAGTATTTGACTCAAATGGCGTCGAATCAGATCAACAGTTGATCTTGACTTTTCGCTCACAGAATTGCGATTTGAATGCATATCGGTTGAAATCTAGAAAAAACGCTTTTATTTTGCCTAAAGAAAACATGGGTTTTCACTGTACAGGGGTAGGACTGGTCATTTCTCCGTCCGGATTTGCTTGAGAAAAAAAGTTAGGAGATAGCTACTGTTTTTTGCATGCATCATGTTCAGAATTGATTCTAAGAAAAATAATAAGCTTTTAACAGATTTTCTAATTTTAATCCCTGGGGGTCCAAAATGACGAAATAATGAAACGTTTTTTTCCCAAGAATAATTGTATCGGCTGTAAACGGAAGTTGAGGCGATTTTTTGCTGAACATGAACAAATTTGCAAGGTAAAGGTCCTGAAGCCTAGCTGCAAAGTTTCAGAAAATTCTGGACATGTCAAGACCCTTCGCTTTTTGTTTAAAGCTCAACATAGTTCTAATTTTTGCATTTTGGGTTTTCACTAGTCTTCAACGCCTTACAGACCGCTTATAACGAAGAATAAGATTTAATTCATTTTTTCTGCACTTTTGACACTTTCAACGACATAGCAACACGGTCTCATCCATGGCAAAACACAACAAAAAAAATTCAGAAGTCTCAAATTTTAAAATGTAAAAATCGTTGAATTTGCAGCGGCGTCGTGGTTGATGGTCAATGACGAGTGAAAATTTAATTATTTATAAAACAAACCTAATTATTGTTGGCTTTTAGCTTTGTGGTTATAGGTCTCGCAGTAAGGGTCCCAGTATGTAGTGGCCCTTCTTTTGTGTGTTGGTCCATCGACACTTCTTTTTTTGGATTTAAAACTAGCGTAGATTGTCGGCAAATTTTGCGTGTGCGCAGAAGCATCGCAATTCGTCTAGAGTGAGTAACCCCAGAGATTCAAAAATGTACTTCAAATTTACGAAAATGACATAGACTCCGTAAGGATTTTCCTAAGAGAGCTGAAATTGGAAATTTGAGACTACTTTTATAAATAACAAAATTGCTCAAGACTGGTATTTTAGAGTAAATATACCCAAGGAATTGCAGCAATTCATTAAAATTTTCAAAAAATGACATAGGCCTGTCTAGGTTCCTTAGAAAGATAAAATTCAAAATTTGAGTAATTATTATAGATACAAAATTTCTCAAAACTTCGTATTTGGGTAAATAGACTCCGCAAGAATTAAAATAAATACTAGAATTTGAAAATGACCAACGACTGTCCTACGGTTCCGAAATATATCGATACATGATGCCCGAGTAACTAAATATTTTATTGCTGATTGAAAAAAAGGAATATAGAATAGTTTAGTAACTCGGGATCATCGACCGATATACAGGCGGAGCTGAGAGCAAAATGTCACAAAACGTCTCAAAATGGGTTTTTAAGATGACTTGTTTCTTGGATTAATTTCGCAAATTTTGCTTAAGGTTAGTTAAAAAATAGACTTTTAGCGAATTCGTTTTTGCCGGGACCAAATAAAGTGGTTTTTTGAAAGTTTTTTTTCGAGTACTTAATGCGACGGGCTGAAAGTTTGGGAAACCTTAAAAAACGGAAATAATATTTTCAAAAAATAATTGTTTTTGAAAAATAAAATTTTCATTTCTTCATTCCAGATTGAATTCACACGCAAAATGTCAAGCAATAATTAATTTCAAATGATTATATTTAAAAGATACAGTAAAGTTAATGAAAATGTACTGAGTAAAAATCACGCCATTTATATGAAATTTTATTATCGTCGACAGATTTTTTTTTTTAATTTTTCGGAATGAAATCGATATCGAAAAAAATGAGAATGGCAGCAGAAAAATTAACTTTTCTCATGTCTGAGTTCGAGATAAAGCGTCGTCGGTTACTCCCTTAAGGTTTAACTTTAAAAATTATAAGATATTCTAAAAAAAAAGTATACAAGTGGGTTCGAACACACATGACGAGAGCCTTATTGCCGAACCTAAACCACTCCCCTATTAAGCCATCTAGTAACCTTGGTTTGTTTTATTATACAAATCAAATTTTTGATTATCACTGGACCATCAACCACGACGCCGCGGCCGCAGGAATTTCAAGATTTTGAAATTTGGACTTCTAAATTTTTTTGTTGTTGTGATTTTGCCATGCATGGAGACCGTGTTGCTATGTCGTGAAAGTGTCAAAAGCTTCAGAAAAAATGAATAAAAATCTAATTTTTCGTTGATAAGGGGGTTGTAGGCGTTGAAAGACTAGAGAAAACCCATAATAAATAACAAAAATTAGAACTTTTTTGAGCTTTAAAAAAAAGGCTAGGGTCTTTGACATGTCAGAATTTTCTGAAATTTTGCAGGCTAGGGCTTTCGGACCTTACCTTGAAATTTGCCATGGTCGCGGAAAAATCGCCGTCAACTTCCGGTTTTACAGCCGATACAATTATTCTTGGGAAAAACGGTTTNTACCTCCTGGACCTCACTCACTTGCATATTATCATAAGTTTCATATCCTTCCCCGTATTTTTATAATATCTGCCGTTTTCCAATTTGATATCTTAAATCCGGGAAACCTTATTAAATTGTTGCCAACTTCGAACACATTTTAATCAAATTTAAAATGTAGAAATATAGGTTGTTATTTAAGGGGTCGGTGCATTTTGACAGATACGGATATGGGCTCTTGATGAAAAACTTTTTACTGGGTTTATATATTCTTCTCAATATACCACCAAAGTAATGTTTCATACTCCAGGCAACTTTTGTAACTACAGAATTTTCGAATTACTGCTTTTTAAGAAAATTTTAAGTTCGAATTAAACTTTTCGAATTCGACAAATTATGAGAAATTTTTGAAAACACTTCCGAACATTATGAAAAATGGCTTATTTTTTCTTTAAATTTTTTTACAGTATTTGTTTTAAATCAACGAAAAAAACTCTTCAAACTGGCCACTTTAACTTTTCGCGTAGGTGACCACATATTTTTATATGCTATTTGAAAATCATATGACATTTTTTTGGGATTTTCGGTCGAAACTATTTGGAAATATATTGAAAATTTTCCCCATTTCTTGTTCAAAATTTTTCAAATAAATTTTTCTGGAATCCTTAGGTAGCTTTTTTTTTAGGTCAACCCCCCTCTCCAGCAAAACCCATAGTAGGTACCAGGGGACAATTTTTGTATGGCCATGGGGGTAACTTTATTAGAGGAAACTTTTGGTAATATTTGTTTTGACACCCGACACCATCTGGTGCAGTAAAGAGATCCTTTTTTACCTCAATTACCGATTTTTTGCAAATTACCGATTTTTTTGCAAATTACCGATTTTTTTGCTGATAACCGGTATAGCGCGGAAAACAAAAAAAAATTTCATCGGTTAATATTTTGTCAGCTAAAAGGTTGACCTAAAAAAAAAGCTACCTTAGCTAAAAATATTGGAAATGGCTACTTTCACTATATTCAAATAAGCCTTATTTTTGTTTCTTTGCTCTTGTTAATACTCTGAATCGTATCTTTTGAAATGAAACTACGGTTTGGCAGAAGTCCATCGAAGCCCTCTTTTATCCAGAATTAAAAAAAATTTATCACACCCAAACTTGCCAAATTGGTGAAACGACCCATTCACCGTTTAAAATTTATTTTATTTAACTTTAGTTTTCATTAATGAAAAAAAATATTTCTTTGGATGTGCTAAAATTTGGTTTTTCCGTCTTTTTTCAACAATTTAAATTTTCGATTTTGACGTAAAAATCGTATAAATCGAAATTAAATAAATTTTCAACGGTGGTCGAGACTATTTTTTAGAGCTTCTAATTAATAAAAAAAAAACAAAAAATTAATTTTACTGTAATTTAGAACATTTGTAACCTTCGATAACGCGCGTTTTTTTAGTCTTATTTCAAAAGACGATTTATAAAGTAAAAATAATCGATCTGACAAAAATCAGATTATAAAAAGTGAGCTCAGAAGTTCCAAGTTACGGTCTAAAAAGTTTTT
>SCLH01000023.1:483959-498741 GCA_004367855.1 Oikopleura vanhoeffeni
ATGAAAAAAATTGAGAATTCATATCAAAAATTATTCAAAAGCTTGGTCAGATCGATATCCAAGCACTTAAGCTGATGAACACTTGAGATTCTCATTAGCTTTAAGTCTCAATCATGGTTTGGTCATCAAATTTTTGGATCAGAAAATTTTTGGAATAATTTTTAGATTTTTGAATCAATAAGAGTTAACTAAAATCAGTTCAATAAAAACAATTAAATAGCCATCTATTTGCCATTCAACGAAAAATACATCCAGACACAGTGCCAATGTGTATCAAGGATATGAGGAGATTGTAGTCTACAATCTCCTCATATCTTTGATACACACAGATGACTTTTAAGAATAGAATTTTATAGATAACACTTAAATAATTTTTGAACAAATCGGATGAAAGATCCAACAATTATGAAGAATTGTAAAAATGCATTTTTAGCAAAAACTCTTCATTTTGTCAAATGCACTAAAAATAAATATTTTAATTATTTTCCATCTTCAATTTTAACGTATTATTAAGTATTTGCATTCATGCAGACTTTACGATGATTGTTAAGCGCCAAGATTTCACATGGTGAAGTTGAGGTAAACCCTCGAAATCTACGAATATTTATTGATGAGACGTATTTTGTGTGCAAAGAAATAGGAACTCAAATATTCATGTCTTCTCATAGATGTTCTGGAGATTGATGATGAATTATCGGTTTTTGTGAAGTTGTGAAGTAACAGTTATTTGCGTCTGTTTCCCTTTTTTGACGAACTTCACCATTTATTTCGCCATTTATTTGGTCAGCGATCATTTTGTCTAAATCTGTCGCATATAAATTGCCTTGAAAAGTTTATTTTTTAATCTTGGCGCCACATTCTGGTGGCAATTATTATGATCTAGATATTTTATTTAATGTTTCGGTGATTTTTTAAACTTTTTCCTCTGCCATTAAAACCAACTCTAGCTATCAGATGAACCATAAAGCCAATAAAAAATGGGCCAAAAGATAAAAGTGTGCAAATCAAAAATGTACTGGTACTGTTCGTATCAATTTCACATCTGAAATACATTTAAATGATTTAAGGGAGTAGATGTGACTGATTTTAATGTATTTTGAAGTTTTTAACGTGGTTTCCTGGTAAACTGGCCAATAAAATATTCAAAAACATGCTTCACATGAAGTACAAGTCGCCAAAATTATTTCACCACTTATTGTTATCAGATACGATTCAACTTACGCCCATGCAGGAACTTTGAATAAGTCTCATCAAATAGGTCTAAAAAGAAAATTATTCTTTTGACGGAAACTTTATCTTTCGTTCAGTTTGCACATGAAAAAAATTAATAAAATTTATGAAAAATATAGGAAGAGAAAGCTTTTAAGTTTTTCGTGGGGAAACTTAGCCGAGGTTTTTGTGTCGTATTGGAGGACCATTAGTGCTGAAATGATCCTGAGGACTTGTTATTTAAGGGGATACTGATCGGTTCACAGAATTTTCTAAAAACTGAAGACCAGACTAATTAAGGCAAAAAAATAAGAATGAAAATATTTTATTTTTGATTACAANGAGGAATGAGTCATTTTGAGAGAACTAAAAGACCATTCTTATGTAACCATTCTCTAACCACACATCCGATTTTTAATTTTGGTCTTTTTATACGATGATATTATGTAGGACTCGGCTATAAACGCGTCGAAAAACTTGTAAAAACGCTTAATCAGCGACAACCACACTCTTATTTATTGTAATTGATATAGTATATAATATTCCGAATTTGCCGAAAAAAAACCTACGCAATTTCTCGATTTTTAGCCAGAGTACTTCCAGTGCCAATATCGCCAAATTTGCCAATATTGCCGAATTTTCTCAAGATTTATGTCTCAAATTACTTTTTCAGTGTCACGAATGACGTCATTTTTAGGATTGACTTACCCAAATTTAGTTTTTTCAACTTCTATTTGATTGCCTTAGGTGTAGTATTTAATTTTCCGCATTTTGCTGATTTACTTCATACGAATCTATTGTAAAACTTTTTATAAAATTCGAAAATTGTTGGACCGATGACGTCATTTCTAACGCCTACGCGTTTTTTATTTCTAAACAAATTTTTCGACAAAAACTTTTGGCGATATTGGGTCCCCCGGGCGAGAAAAGCTTGACTCCCCCCTGTTATATCGAAGAACCTGCCTAGTGTAATTTTTATGTCAATCGTCTATGTTTTTATGTTGTTATTGACATAAAAATTACACTAGGCAGGATCTTCGATATATCTTTGGTGATATTCGCATCTATTGGTTTGAAATGCATTTATCACTATTAATAATCTGGTGAACCGTATTTTTGATCGATTTCGGTTTTCAGTGGTCGCAGACACTGAGATAGCTTTTCGGAAATGGCAAGAAAGATCAAAAAAACAACTAGTGGAGAAAGCATATGAATCTTGTTCAGACGGAGTGAGTTCAAAAATTATGAGAATGTACTAGACTGGAGAATAACCGTCCCTGATTGACCGACAGGAGGCCTCTACACTCACCCATCGCTTAAAATCGCTAATCTACACCACACTGATATCTCTCTCCGAATTATTAAATGGACTCTCTGAACAGGTTATAGGGACTGTAATATTTTTTTCAAATGTAAAAGCTTGGGCGTTCTGAATGACGTCATGATTTGAAAATTAATTCAATTTTAAAAGGTGTTTAACAATAGGTTCAAATAATGTTAAATACAAAAATATTTATACGTATTATGTCTATTGAATCACCTTCTCTACCAAACTCAATCAAATAAGAATTCAAAAAAATAAATTTCAAAAAAGTAAGTCCTGTAATATGTTTGCGTTCATGACGCACTAGGAGTAGTTTGTTATGAAAACCTCGAACGCAAACGCAATTTTGGCGATATTGGCACTGACAGGAATTTAGCTAAGAATCTTGAAATTGCGCAGGTTTTTGGGCTATATAAGGACGGCGATATAGAACCCCCCACCTAAGACACTTCTATCTATCCCTATATTGCCCTCTCCCAAAGATTTGATCTTTCAAAAACAAGGGGAGTGAGAAAACAACGCGGTTTTCAAAAACAGCTCAGTCGATTAGGTTTTTAGATAGCTCAAACTGTGCAAAAATATCTAGTGAATAATACAAAATCAAAATTGGTCCGAATCAGACCATTGTTTTTATCTTTTCTCAGACCTTTGCTTCTTTTTTTTAACAAAAACTAATAATTGAACAATTTCAGTAATCTTAGAGAAAAAATAAAAAAATTGGTCCTATTAAAAACAATTTTTAATGTTTATATTGATAAGATAATTGTGCTCAGTTTAAGCTATCTAAGAACTAAATCGGATGAATCGTTTTCAAATGACGCGTCGTTTTCTCACCCCCCGTGTTTTTGAGGGACCAAATCTTTGGGAGAGGGCAATAAAGGGATATAGAATATTAATCATTTTATACCTCCATAATAACTCCATATATTCATTTTAATACGGACTAAAATCGAATTAAAAAAATTTTTGCAAACACTTGGTGTAACTGTTTCGAGCGAATAAAGTTTCTATTGAAGTTTAAGGGGGTATATCTGGATAATTTGACATATTCACGGTGATGTATTCTGAAAACTAAAAGCTTATGAGAAAACGCGAAATGCTTATTTGTGTCTATCTTTTCTTGCCGAAAAGTGATCAATTTGTTTTGACCATACACAATATGGTACAGTTAGTTCTACAAGGTGCAATTTCAAACGCCAAATTGTATTCTCTCAGACGGTATATCAAATTGGCTCAATTTTCACGAGATCCGCTAACCGGTAGCTATGTCAGATCCTTTTTCACGGCCTTTTTTGATCCGGCGAGAAGGCAATTCTCGACGGCAGATAACGACGTTTTTCCAATTTGACTTTCAAAGATCTATCTCTCTCGGAGATATATTGCAAAATTGGCTCCAATTTTATCAAGTATTTCTGAAGAACATTGTCAAAGAGTCACGGGGTTTTTTTGCCAGCTTTCCAGCTAAACTCGAATAATGATTGTTTTTGGTCATTTTCAAAAGATTTCCGAAAACAAAGTGTTTGATTTTTTCGAAGGTGGCTCAAACGAAGCCAGTTAACACATGCTGAAGAAGTTTTGTTATGTAAGGCATTTTTGAAGAGTTTTAGTGGTCAAATTTGGCAAACGTTAGTTTTTTAATTCTTTTCAAAAACTTAGAAAAAAATCGAAAAATTGCGAAAATTTTTGTGTGATTGCGTTCTAGACACTGTAATTATCACCTCGTTCAATTTGGGGCATGTTTAATGCCTATAAGGCCTTTACTTAATCAGACAGATATACCCTGTAAGGGTATTCCCAGGTCCTAACTTTGACAGTATTTCGATAAAATATTAGACGAACGGGCTCGAGGATATATTAGATTAGCGCTTTGTAGAACTAGCCTTCAACTTGCAAAAAAATATGCCAACAGTTTTTGTATCGCCACACTTCTTCACACATAAGCGACACAAGATCTAAGCCAAAACGGAAAATCTATTTCCCCCCAGGTTTTATTTTGAAATAAACCCAAATTTTAACATAAGCTGTATAATTAGTATGCAAAACTTTATACGAGCGCTTTTGTCGATAAGTGCTATATTTATTCTCGAATATGTAAAAAACCGGTCTAAAATACCGGTTTTTGGACTTTTCACATCGGAAAATCTATCTCCTCCTAGGTTAAATTTCAAAATTTTCCAAAAGCTAACTCTAAACAAACAGAAGCTTCGTAGGAGCGTTTTGTTGAATTTCGAACCCGAACAAAAAATATGAATTTTTCAAGGTCACGTGAGAAAATTTCCGAAAAAAAATGTGCTTCAATTTTTTCGTAAGCAAGCTCAAAGTAAAGCTGGGGAAACACTGAAGAGAAAGTTGGCTTACGTCAACCCGATATTTTGAAGTTTGAGTGGTCAAATTGACACAAACGATGGTAACGTCGCCTACGCTTTTTGTTCGAAAATAATGGCCTTCAAGATTAAAGTTGTAATAAACTTACCAATATTTTCGCCAGATAAATTTCCATCAGGAAAACTTTCATATTCAAATGATTCGATAGCAAGGTGATTTCTGACATGCCGATCGTAATGTGATTCATACACAAAAATGCTCAAAATAGCCAGCAGAATGAGTAGAAAACAAAGCCCCTGCACCAGATTATCTTTTTTCGAATAATTCATAATAAACTTATTGAAAAGAACGAGGCTAGACTTTGAGGAAGTTGTTTATTAGATCAACGTGTATGATGATTAAATAGTGAAAATCGCGGTATTTAGAGCATAAATACCGCTAGAGGGTTGCAAAGACAGATGATTAAATCAGTCAGAAATCAGCTGACCATAACTGTGATAAAATCACTNGTTTTTGTCAAATTTCGACCCAAAACAAAAAATATGAATTTTTCAAGGTCACGTGAAAAAATTTCCGAAAAAAAATGTGCTTCGATTTTTTCGAAAGTAGACTTAAAAGAAAGCTGGAGAAGCACTGAAGAAAAAGTTGGCTTACGTCAACCCGATATTTTGAAGTTTGAGTGGTCAAATTGACACAAACGTTATTTTTGAACATAATTTTGAGAAAAATACTTAGAAAAAAATCGAAAAAACGCAAAATTTTCGAAATTTTTTTTGTTTTCATTTGGGTTGTTTTATGCGTTCAAAACATAAACAATTGATTTGGTGCATTTTTATGACATAATAACTGCAGAAAATGTAGGAACCGGGATACCCTTAAGTGCAAATACCTACTCTAGGTCCTAAATTTTCAGATTTATGAGGTTTTTTTTCGAATACTTATTTTTTTCTTGGGTTGCCTAAAATTATTTATTTCAATATTAGAAAATTTCCTCAAAAATAGGCCACATGTTTCTTTGAAAATATTCATTAAATACAAGGATTAAGTTACCACGGACAAATTCGATTGATTTCAATATGAAGGATATACCTGGGTCATGACATGTCATTTTCAACTAATTTCAATTTTTTAAATTCTGCGATTATCTGTCACCAGCATAATTTTAACTAACCCATCCTTCATGTCAATTTCGTTTATAATAAACCCAATAATATATTATTTTTCTCTGGATACGTTTTTTTATTATCTTTGGTATAAAAAGGCGAGCGAGAATAACTAATCCCTCGTATTAGAAGTCGAATCGGATCGAAAGAAAAAGAAAATCGAATTGCTGGGCCCCTATCTGTGGCAACCAATACCACCATATATAGTAATTAACGTGATGCATTTTAATGGATATAATTAAAATAAATTTAATCTTGACCTCATATGTTATTCATTTTGCTATTTTATTATTTTGCAAAATTGCGAAAATCAAGGATTCAAACGTGATACAAAAAAGGCTGAAAACGTAAATATATTAATACTAAGCTCTGAAAGCATTTATACAGAAATATAGGGAGTTTGTTTTTATTTTTGTCCTTATAGAAAACTTTTTCATGTTTCGCTCTCTACCGCTACTACAATTTGAAAAAACCGACCAATTAGCCACTTGTTTTCAAATATGTTTTCAGTTTTTTTTGTAATACAACGAGCCAGACTCGAGCTGTCTCAGATTTGCAATTTTTGCCGTTTATAATTAAATAAAAATAAAACTGAACTCGTAACCAACGTAAAATTCCGGCTGTTTATTCCCGTTTTTGTCACATGCGGAAATTTCTTCAATAATTTTCATTGATATTATATTGATAAATCAAATTTTCAGCTCATCGGTTATTAATTTCGCTATTTCATCATTTTACAAATTGGTTAAAATCAAGATACAAACGTGACACAAAACATGCTGAATATTTTTTATAATGAAGAAATATTAATTATGAGTTTGACAGCATGAAGGTAGAAATCGTCAAATATTACTGCTTGTTAAGTGCTTAGAGACAGAGGTCTGTGTTAAAAGACAGATTCGACCTTTTCTCTTAATGATTTTTTTGGTCGCGGTTAACTCAATTTACCGGTTGGCCGAACATGCTATGAAAAAAGTCAGAAGTAAAGTGTGTTCCAGAGATTACGAACTACTATTACTAAGATGTTTATAAGATGTTTATGAAGGAACAAAAAGTTATGAGCCTTCGAAAAAGCCTTTCCAGCTAACAGAACCCCCTTAAGGAGGTGGTCGTCGCAAAAGGAGGCTCTAGAAACAAATTTGGGAGTGGTTGTCGCTGATTAAGCTGGTTTTTGAAGTTTTTATAAATGGTTTCTTGATTAACTGGTAGAGGTGGTATTATAAAAACTTTCTAAACGTGAAGAACAAGTGTCGAAAATAATTTCACCAATTATTGTAATATGATACATTTCAACCTATGCCCAAGCCTTAACCCTTAATAAGCCTCTCAAAAAAAACACTAAAAAGCCTACTCCTCCTACAATTTATATGATTTTTTTCTAATTTTTTGAGTAGAGTTTCGGAGAAGCAATATCAACAATAATCTAGAGCCCTTTTTTCGAAATTTTGCTTTTGACAGACAATTTTTTTTGACCAATTTTCGTTGAGGTTTTGTTTTTCGGTCTTTTCGCATTTTTGTTCGTCAAAAGCAAAATTTTGAAGAATAAAGCTCTGGATTACTGTTGATATTGGTTTTCCGGAACTTGACTCAAAAAATTAACAAAAATTGATGTAAATTGTAGGAAAAGTAAGCTTTTTGAGTTTCAAATATTTAAACATGATAGTAACCTTCATATGCCTTCAGAACAAAGTCTGATTGAAATTTTGAAAAAAACGCTCTAGATTATTTTTAAACTAGTTTTGAGCTTTCATATAAAGTATAAACCGAAAATTTGTGTTGAAAATTGGCGGAGGAGTTGGCTTTTGAAAAAGCCTCTAAATCTCGATTTCAGATTTCGTTTTTGAAAATTTTTTGAAGTTTTTGTCCGACAATAGTTAAATTTTGAAAAAAAACGCTCCTGATTATTCTTTGTATTGATGATCTGGAGCCTGACACAAAAAAATGAATAAAAATGATGAAAACTGACGAAGAAGAAAGCTTTTTAGTGTTTTTTGGTAAGGTTTACTATACGTTCATGTGAGTGCGTAGGTTGGATAGTATCAGATTACTGAAATTATGAAAATGATTGCGAAGAGTTGTTCTTAACGTTCAAAAAGTTTTGGGAATTCCAACTTTGCTAGTTTAGCCGGAAACCGCATCTTAAAACAGGAAAATCAGCGACAACCACTCCCTTAATGATGAACTTTTGCTACTTCTTAATTTTCGCATCATCATTTTCAACTCTATAAGTCCTCTTTTGTCCCAAAAATTTATAGAGGGTAATTTTTGATATTATTCAGTTTCGGGTCATAAGAATGCAACCACCGAATTAAGATATTATATTATTTCATTTTTTGTTGATAAGGGCTCAAAATCTTTGTCAAATTGAATTTATGTTTTTTCTAATATACCAAAATTTTACAGTCGACAAACTGTTCCGGCGCATATCATTTTGTATATTTTATGCAATTTGAATTAACAATTGTAGTATTTATAATTTTTTTTAGAAATTTTAGCTATCATAAAATACAGCAGTCATCCTTCGAATGATATAAACTAACATTTTATCGAATATTTAAAGCCGAATATTCAAATTAAAACCAGCAAATATTTTTTGTGGTTAAACAATGGTTAACACAGTGGTTAACAATAACTTTTGTAAAATATCGTCATTGAATTTCAAAATCATTTTTGACGGATTGTGGGCATGAACTGCGATGACTGTTTGTTGGCAACCTGGGACTTTTGTGGTGCAATTTTGAACGATACATACAAAACAACTGAAGGTGTTCAGAAATTAATTTTTAGTTACTGAGATTCTCAATTCAAGGCCTTTTACCTTCTGGTGCCTAACTATCATAATTTACTGACACATATTATCATTTAATTGAGCCTTTGGCATCATCATGCAGATACCGCGTTAGTTTTGATTATTGTCGCAATTAAATAAGGCCTCAGAGGCAATATTAATGCTTCAAATTCATTTTGGGTATTCACAAAGTGTTCTACGAACCAAAGCATCAAAAATTTTCGAAATTTACTCATTTTTTCGATTCGTATTTTTTAAAAATGAATTCAAAAAATAACGTTTCGTTAAATTTGACCATTATAACTTCAAAATATCATCTTGCCGCGGCATGCCGTGAGCCAACTTTCTGACAAGTGTTTTCGTGGCTTTCTTTTGACCATACGTTCAAAAAAATCAAAGCACTTTTTTTTCGAAGTTTTTTTTTAAATTGACCAAAAAAATCATATTTCAGATTATAATCAACAAAGTCAGATGAGCTTGTGCTAAAATCTCAGAAATGCTTTAAAGAATACGCAGTGACAATTTCAGCAATTTTGAAACTTTATTCTCGGAGGCGATAGATTTTAAAGTCTGAGAATGCAAAAAAACGTCGATTATTTGACCTTCTAGAATTGGTCAGACACCGTCTCAATGTAAGCTTGTTCTTGAATTTTGGCATGCTATCGTCACGTGTTCTGTGAAAATTCAATCAACCTCGCCAAAAACTGCCAGATCCTTGCCATTTCAAAATCCTTCAAGTTTACCACTTTGGAGCCGAGTCATTTTAATTATGAAGAATTCACTTATAATGGTGCATCTCTACTAATGAGATCATCATTTATTTTCTTGCTTACAATAATTTTTGGCGACTATAATTTGTCTCTAATGGGCGACATTAGGCAGAATATGGACACAAAACTCATTAGAGAAAATACGCAATAATAATGGATCAATAATAATCTTAATTAATGCTCGGCAAAGTCCAAATTACTTAAATTTAAATTCAACTTCCAGAGTCAGAATATGGTGTCCAAACTATTTGCAAGCTAATCGGTATATGGCATAATGTTTTAAAGATTAACTGTAGATTTCAGTGAAATATTTTGTCGGTTTTGGTCAAAAACATATGATTAACAGTGAATAAACCTTATTAATCGTTATTGAAAGAAGTTTAACTCTCGAAGTTACAGACAGGGATCAGATTTTTGCGGGTCACCGGGTCGAAATTTTCGACCCGGAACGCAGGTCGGGTCAGGTCGGTGCCGACCGGATCCGACCCGACCTAGAAAAGTAGCCAACCTTCCGACCCGCAGAAATTTTTCTGAAAAAACATAATTTTTTATGTAGTTTATACTATAAATCGATCATTTTAAACGTGCAGGTGGGGGTTAAAATGATGAAAACACCTTTGACGATTTTCTGCAAAGGTTTGCAGTAATTTGATTTGTTTCAAAGTAAAGGTTTTTTTGGGGGTTTTAACGGTTTTCAGAGCCCCGAAAAACATGCTTCCACGCATAACTTGGGAATTCCATATATTATTAATTCCATATATTATGAACCTTAATCGCAAATTTCTCAAACTATACGATTGTCAAAACAGCGTTAACTAAAATTTTTATTTCGGCCAATCAGAAAGAAGAACCGAAAACTTTCAAAAAAAAATCAAAAAAATTTTGCCGACCTGATCGACCCGACCCGAACGAAAAAGTAACCAGGTAGACGCTCGACCCGACTCAACTAGACCTGAAAAATTTCCAGAGAAAATTCGACCCGACCTGGTGAAATTTTGAAAAAATCCGATCCCTGGTTGGTAACCAATGGTTACACAACAAAAAAGTTGAGCAGAGTTTCATTCAGAAACTTTTGTCTGGTATTTGTAAATCTTAAAGAATTACAGAAGAAAGTTTAATTTTTCCTAACTGCTGAAAGAAGGCGCGAAATGATTGAGCATTTTCATAAATATATTTTCTACTTTTATATTAGTTCTATACTAAAACTTAAAATTCAGCGATATTTTGGAACATTTGTTTGATAAATGAATGACAACTCTAATACCATTTAATTGGCAATTCTATGTCTATTAAATAAACATTTTCTCGAAATAACTTCGAATGTAAAATTGAAATGATATCTGGTACGATCACAAAATACTTTCTACAGAGTCCAAGGTCAGCACTGAGTTTCTGGCAATTATCAGCGAAAGTTCAAAAAATTCATAGACGAAATCATTTTGGATGAAAGTTATTATGCAGAAAATGGTGGCGCGAAATCGAAATTTTCTAGTTTTCGCTCTTTCAGGCCAAACTAAAGCAGTTCATTCTCATTTATCAGACATTTTTAGTTTGACGTTCGTTTGAACTGTAAGATCTTTAACAACATAATGTTAATTATACTTTATCAGTCAGACACAAACAAAGAATTCAAACGTCAAAAAATAAATTTTATTTATAATTTAAAAAATAAAATCATTTGTGATGCTTGACTTGTTCGTTGATGTCTGTCTAATGAAAGATAATCAACTTATTTCTAACAAGTCTTCAGAGTTCATACTTCATCTTGTTATTAATTGAAATGTTTGATCGATGATAATATAAGTCAGCCTGTTTCGAATTTGTAAATTCGTATGTTCCCGTTTTTATGATACCTTCTGGTAATGTTTTCCATGAGGTCCGCTTTTGCACGGCAATAAAATATCCATATATATATTTTACGGACCGTAACTTGGCTGCCAACAGACTATCTAGAAATAAACGCGTCAAAAACACCCGTAATCAGAAAACTTGTTAATTCTGACCTCACGTGAACCTGGCTCCTTACTGATAAACATTATAAATTTGGAATGCACATATCTTTGAATGACAAAAATTTATCAAAATGAGATTTTAAGATTAAAAAATTACTTAAACTATTAAAACTTTGATTATTAGTTATAGTTTATAACAAACTTATTTATCAATAATATAGGATTAATATAGGAATTGAATAAAGAATAAATTATTTATCAATATGTTTAAAGGACTTGAAATAAGAAATTTTGGAGTCAAAGACGGAAACGAATAGTTATCCATCATTTTTGTAAATATTTGAAAACCAATGATTCTACAGCGTGAGTCTTTTCGAATTCTCCGCTTTTTTATCTAGGCGGCTATACAGCGGCTCTCTGACAGCCAAAATCTATTGCAAAGTAAAGGTAATTTTCGCTATCTAGCTGTTTCGGTAAAAAAGCGGAGAATTCGAAAAGACTCAAGCTGTATAATTAAACATTGGAGATTAGAGTGATCACTTAATACTGGGTTTTTTAAATATTAATTTTGCTCGTTCAATAATTCGAATAATTTCGAATTCGATATTATCAATTTATTCCGTGAACATGATAATCTTCTTTGATATTGAAATGTTTTGGCGAAAAATATTATAAACACAAATCAACCCTCCAAAACAAACTCCTGTGGGGGCTCCAAAGCTTCATTTGAGACACGAATTTTGGCGGTTATACTTTGATAAATTCACATTCGATCAATCTCTTATAAGATTGATGTAAAAACAGAAGACCCAAAATTTTGATAAAATTCAAAAGATTTATAAAATATTAAAATTTATTGGTAGAAAATGTGCAAAAATTCGTTTGTGTACCGTATTTTCATTTAGCTTGATTTGTCAAACGATAAATTTTATGAAAAAAAGATACCCACTTAAATTACCGCTTAAAGTACTGAATGTTTTTTTAATTCAGGTTAGGGAAATAAGAAATGCACCAAATAGCCTCAGGAAGGCCACAAAATACATTTCTGCTCTTATCATAATAATAAAATTTTCTAAAATGTTTTTCTAAAAAAATTTTTTGAGTACTTTTTTGGGAAAAAATCCATAAACCTCAATTTTAATGAAAAATTCTAAAAATAAGTGAAAGTGAGGAGCATTTTTTAACTTTAGTTTTGCAGTAGCTTTTAATTTGAGAGTACTTTCAGTTCAATCGGATTAAAATAATTTCTAGAGACTTCTAAAATTGACTTCCGGTTGAATTAAAATGCAATTTTCCATTTATAGGAGCAGATTTCGAGAAAAACTATTTCACCGAAAACGAAGAAGACAAGATTCTTGGACTGATGCTGAATTTTGAAAAAATACCGAGCTGTTTTCGAGAAAATTTCGTTTGAATTTGAAATTTTAGCCTTTTCATGATTCTAAAATATATCGGATCATAATTTCGACTTGACGTAAATTGAAGAGCGATGAGAACGCTGATGAGAACGATTAATTTTGGCAAAAACCTACGTCTTTCTCAGATTCAACCAATCAAAATGGCGGAAATCAAGTCTATCCAATTTGGAAAAATCAGGGAAAAACTTTACATCTTGTATAAATAGGAACCGATTTCCAGAAAAACTAATTCACCAGAAACAAAGAAGACAAGATTCTTTGACTAATGCTAAATTTAAAAAAAGGAAACGAGCTGTTCTTGAAAAAATTAACCTCAAAATTGTTAAATCTCACAAAAAGACAGTTTTCCATAATTCTAGAACAAGTCCGATCAAAATTTATAATTTTTTTTTTTAATTATAAACCAAGTACAAGTTATTATTCATACAAGATTTGATCAAATTCCATCCAGCCGTTTTTGAAAACAAGGCATTCAAGACAAAATTAGTGTTCTAGAATTTGCCCTCCACCTGCTGCTGTGGTGCTCAAAAAATATTTTTTACTCACAATTGGGAGCAGAAAGATAGATCTGCACAAAAGTCTTTTCAGAATTTTCATAACTTGTTCTGTTTTATTCTGAGCGCTGATCAAAAAGTTCAAACACCGTCGAGTAACCCCTTAAGGAGAAATACAATCATTTCTAGAAATAGCCGGAAAAAATTGTACATATAAATAAGAAGCCAAAGAACTTTCCTAAAAACTGGCTTCCAACAATTATTTCAATAGTTCGTAAGTTTTAAGAAATCGGGGTTTTAGATAAATTTCAGAGAAATCGGTGGAATAAGTAAGATGAAATTACTTTTGAACGGTCGGCGAAAGAAAGTTTTAATTAATATTCTTGAATTTTAATCGGTGAACTCTATTTAGGATTGTGATAAAAGTCGGGAGGATACTGTTTTCAAGCATTTTTAAGAGTTGAAGATAGGATTTGCCCAAAATGAGGTTTGGAGCCTCCAAGGGGTAAATGAATCGAACTAATAAAATTTTTTTTTATTAAATCTTCGTCGTTTTTGTGCAAATAGATCGACAAATACTAACATGGAAAAAGTTAACCGTTGAGAGAAATAAAATGGAAATGAGCGAATCTGTCTGTTAGCACCATTGGTGCTGCACTAACCTCGTAAGAAAGTCAAAAAAATTTATGTTGGAAAAATCATTCATAATTCAAGCTTTCTCTCGACAATTTTGTGATTATAAAGTGTCTTCAGTAATAAATTAATTAGATAGAATGTCTGATTCGCATTGAGCATGTTTTAATAATCTGTACCATTTTGTACATTTTTGTACCATTTGTGGTTATATAACAATTTTTAAGGTTATAGAATAATTCTCGGAAAGGTTTTGGCAAACAGATACACAATATGACGAGAAGATGAATGATAACTAGGGTCATACCCAGGAGAGCTACCCGTTAAATCAAACCCTTTAGCACTGATTCTTAAAGTTTACGGGGTTAAACGTCCAGGACGTTACGTGACGTAACTTACGTCCTCAGCTACAGCAGGGTCCGGCGTAAAGGTGACGGCGTGTCGCACGGTGGTCCACTTCAGTCAGAATCGTGAATGGCCCTTTAACTTTGATCAAATTGGCTGAAATTTCTGCTGTGATTTTTAAATCAAAAATTAAATTTAATCAAAAGTGAAATTTACGCAAAACCCTACGAAAGCATTCACAAACGCCCAAGCATCTGAAAATAATAACTTTTTTTCAGACGTCCGGCGCGTATATATCCATTATTATCCCCGGGTCACTTTAAAAACTTATTTGCCTGTTAAAAGAATAGGGAATAAGTTT